>JAUPFP010000038.1:861246-1055570 GCA_036925085.1 Brachycybe producta | reverse complement strand
TGACATTTTTTGGATTTAATTCTATAATCTGTATCTATCTCACAATAATGTCTATGTGATTTATTATTATTATTATCATCATCAGATATTCGGGATCGGTTTTTTTTTGTTTCCTCGTTAATATATTTCTTGTGTGTTACATTGTGTTTGGTCTATTTTTGGGAGTTTTCCAAAAGAGAGAGAATATTTTTTTTGTTGAAAAACCTCCCTTGAGGTGTTGTATTTTTCTATGTGTTTCGTGTCTAATGGAGTGATCATCATTATTATTAACATTATGAAGGTTGTATATTATTTTTTTTATTCCTACTTCTTCTCAAGGTTATTATTTTTTAGATCCATTTCTCAATTTTTGTAGTGATTTTATTTAATAATCTTATTTTTAGCTTTTGGCGTATTTTTTGTTTTAAAGAGATCTTGATTATTTTTTCTTCATTTCGTTCTTTTTTAGATTTTTTATGATAGAATTTATTTCACAATATTTTTTATCTATTATTTCTCTTATTTCTTTCAAGTGTTTTGCACTAGGTTTTTTGGAATGATTATTACAATATGTGTAAGCAATTTTTTGATAATAATACATGGAACTGATAAACGTAATTTTTTTAAGGTTTTCATTCTTTTCGTAATTGTTTCTATTTAGATGTTTTTTTTTTCTTTTTAACCTCAATCACAAACGGTTTTATTTTTATTTTTTACGTTTACGGTGTTTTTTTTTTTTTTACTTTAAAAAGAATTTCTTGTGTTGATTCTTTTTGGCAACATTAAAAAAAGCCCTTCGAGAAGTTCAAAAATAGGAGGTTTCGCGAGTGAATTATTAAAAAAGTTATTTTCGTTCTATTTTTTTTTTTTTTTTGAAGGAACGTTTTTTTTTTGTTGCTTTTTTAAGGGTGGCGAGGAGGTTTGAATTTCACGGTTGGATTACGTTTTTATATATATATTTTTTCAATTTTGAAGCCAAGAAAAGTCTTTTGTTTAAATATTTTGTGTGTGTGTGTTGTGAAGAAGACCTTGGTTGGGCTTTTTTTTTGTTTTCTTAATATAAGTTATAATAAAAGAGATGGGGTTATTCAAAAAGGAACTGAACCAGACTGTCGACGGGAGGTCGGCCATGACACATGCGTTATTCTAGTCTTTTTTATATTTGTATGCATTGTGTTTGTGTGGGAGGGTGAAGAAGGTATGGAACAAATGAAAATATGGAGAAAATTGTAAACGTTATTATGATCATGATGGTGTGTTTCTCTCTCTCTCCTGGAGTTTTGGGTGTCTTAAGGTCGTGTCCTTTTTTTTCTGTATAAATTTCTGCCTTTTTTAAAGTTTTAATTTATGCATCATGAATTTTCAACTTTTTCAAGTAGTATTATTAATAATGAGACAACAATTTTAAAACCAATCCCTGTTTTTCTAGTAAAAACAACTTATGTTACTTATTAAGTCCATTATTTGATTGTTGTTCTCCTTGAATTAGCTCCTCTTTAAAATGTTGTGATAAGACAACAACAAAAAATATGTATATTTCAGAAGGATTTCAGGATAAATGACTACAAAGACTATATAAACAACACAAATGAGATTTCTTTCCATTAGGAGCCGTAGCGTGTCGCCAAGTTAAGGTTGGAGAGGTTCTCATATAAGGTTGCTTCGAAACCCCCCCCCCCCCCCCCCCCCCCCGATAGCGCTGTGTCCAGTGTCTTGCATATGGGCTATTATAGATGGACGTACACGGTCAGATTTATTGAAACCAAGACTTTCAAAATGTATGTCCACATAAATGAGCAATGGGCATACGTTATGTAAGTCCAATAAGGCATTTGTCATCCAGCAGCAGTTGAAAATTTATCAATTTAACCTTGGCTTTAGATATTTTTATTTGCTTCTGATTGGCTAGGCCTTCCAAACACTTGCTGGATTGAAGTAAGATTAGGTCCTATTGTTTGTTGTGGCTATGTCAGATGTTGTAACTTATAAGCAACCCAGTTAAAGTGGCGATCACAACTGGCTGTTTTGCTCACAAGATTCCGTGAAAGAAATAAGTGAAATATTGCTGTGAACTTTGCGCAGTTTCTTGCAAAAATACGAAACTGAGCGTTTCTCTGTTATAACATGGACAAGAAACCACTTTAATGGCAATTGCAATGAATTCAAGGACACATTGCAGTAAATCCTGCTTTAAATATTGCCAGTGGGATCGCACCTCTTTAGATTCTATTTGTTGGTTTCAACACGGTAAATTCCAATAATTCGGACCGTGTGTCCACCTTAAGCGGACCGCTAATCGAATCTCCTAACAACCCCCGTGTACACGGGCAGTGTTATGTGGAAATTTGGAATAAGTAGAACCCGTAGCCGTTTTTCTGATAATAACCAGCTTTTATGTGGCATTACCTTTATCCGATGTTTATATTATTGGTTAATTAATCAAATTATCTATGAAGTTTGTAAGAAAGTAAGCATTTCTTATACCGGGGTAGTTAATAAATTTTATGTGCCATAAGGAAAACTACCATATTCCCCATTCCCCCACTTGTCCCATATTCTCTTTATATAATTTTGTCATGAGGAAACTTGCCCTGGGTGGTTGTTACACTTGCATCGAATCATGGTGAGATGTATCCTAGATTGCCAAAAAACGAAACATGGTTTACATCTTTATTAAAATTACAAAATTACCGATATTGCCCTTCGTATTTTACCTACATTTGAGGTTAATGAGTTCTTGTAGCTCACAACATATACAAAATTTGATAATAATCAAAAGACCTACTTGAGAGAAAGTTCAACTATTGAAATTTGAGGCTCCACTTAACTTACATTACATCCTTAGGACTTTTAGAAAGGAGTGCAGTAGTATGTATGGTGCACCACCACCACTTCATAAATGTAAAACATTAACATATGCTTGAAATTGTGGTTTAGAATTTCTTTTTTGAGTCATAATGATAAATGATTCTTATTAGAAAAACGTTTTCTCTCGGATTCGGCAAGAGGAGTGTGTAATGTATTCATTGTTTTTTTTTTTTAAGTTTCGAAATCCAAGAAGAAAAGAATTTATATTTTAAGCACATGAAACTTTTAATTGAAGAGGTTAAGAGAGTTTCATTGTCCTAAGAGAAGAACTTCTTAATTTTCTCAGTCTCATCATTATCGTCGTCGTCATTGATGAAAGAGTATCATTTATTAGATTTATGGTGAAATGGTTACGCCATTTTGGCACTTAAAAGTTGCTTTTGGTGGTTAGGTGTCAAGGTCTCAAAATAGGATATTAATTAATAATACTAATGTATACTCTGATTCGCCATTGACATTCAATTTGCATATTAGAAGTTTCTCTTCCTCTTTAGACTTGGGTTTTTCATTTGAGTTACTCTCCTTAAAACATTTTGAATTAATTCAGTGTCATTTAACGTCTTATTATTTAAGTCTCTTTAGTGTTTTACCCCTCGTATTAAAAAAAAACGTTGCTTAAAATAAAAGTTCAGCTTAAACCGTGTGATGCAAGATAAAGCTTCGTATACTTTGGCCATATTTTAAAATGTTTGAGCCAAAGTGAAATAATCTAAACAAAGCTAAACTTAAAAAAAACTCCATTGACTTAATATTGACTTTTGTATTGCGTCACGGTTTAAGCTTAACTTTATTTTAAAGCCTTAAAGGAACATTTTTGAGGTTAAGTCTACGGAAAGTTTTTAAGTTTCACTTTGGCTTAAGTAACGTTTTAGAATCATATTTAAAAGATATTTTGGATTTTTCTGCTCTTGTGATCTCGGATGACGACATTTTGTAGTTAGTTTTTTTATATTTGAACAACGTTCGAGGTTATTAATAATAATAATAAATAATATCGAATTGCAACACGAATGCCTCCTTAAAACGATGACGATAACGAACTGACATTTTAGAGAGAAAAAACTTATCTTCTAAAACTGATTATGTTACAAATTTATTTAAAAGTATTTGTCATTTTTGTTTTAAGAAAAGGGACATTTTTTTTCATACTGTTTGCCTATTTTAATTTAAGTTCTCGTTCTTTTTTCGTAATATTTTTTTTTTTTCTTAGAAATTTCCGTGTGAATTTGAGACCAAAACAAGAAAATTTATATACGTGAAAATGACAGGTGTTAAACGTCTGGTTTTTTTTTCTTCTTCTCTTTATGTGTGAATGTTAGTAAATTTTATTTTTAGACATTTTTTTAAGAGAAAAAAAAATGTTGCCGGATTGAGAGGGATTGGGGGGGGGAGTGGAATGAAGGGCGTTGTCCTTAACATGACCTTGGTTGTGGGTTTAGATTTTTTTTCTCTCGTCTATAGTTCCCCTCCTCCTGTCTTTTTTTTTTGGGGGGGGGGGAAGAACATGGATTTCTCTCTTTTTTCCTGTCCCTTTGAAAATGTGGGGAAGAAAGAGAGGGGGTTTGGTTGAAAATGGAATAATAATGGAAATATATTTTAAAATTTTACTGAAATTTCGAGGGTAAATGCGGTAAAAAAAGAGGGTTGAAAGGGGGGGGGGACATATAACAACTCAACCTGTCTTTTTCTTTTTTTCTGTCTAAAAATTGAACACATTCTTAGAAAAATCTAGGTTGGGCTTTTAAAAACGTTATTTTAAAGAAAATTATAGGGTTCCATTTTTATCATGTTGAATAGAAAATAAGGTGGTTGTAGTCTTATGTGTACTCTCTTGAATGAAATTTTGAAAATTTTCAAGAGTTTTAAAACATTTTAGAAAGGGGGGGAGGGGGAACTACGTAACTCTTGTCGCCAAATTCTGAGTAAAAGGGCCCAATTTGAAGAAGGTATATGAGTCAGGGCTCGACGTCGAAATCAAACCCGTTCCACGCCTCAATTACCCTTTTTCTCTTTAGGCCTCTACGTGTGTTATCAATGTTATCGTTTACCTTTAAAATATAAATTCTTAAAAGGGTGGAGTCCTGTAAACAATATAGAAATATACTATTTTTTTTCTACGGAAGAGAAAAACATTGTTCATTTTGTAAGGTTTCAATTTTTGTTCGCTCTCTTTGTTATATGAAGAGAAAGAGAAAAATTGTTTTAGCTTTTTTAAAAAGTCAAAACTTGGGGGACGCCCCAAAACATGCTTAATTTTTTCTTCTATATTCGTGTCAATAACGTGTTACGAATACTTAATATTATATATATTCTCTTTCCGTCAAAGTATGTTAGTTACGGTGTAATGAAATGTCGAAATGATTTACGTGTTTCGAATGTTGGTTGGCCTGTGTTTGTTTCAAATACACAAATATCAGTGGTCATATGATAATTATGATAATACTAAAATAAAGGCTAAGATCCAAACCAATTTAGTAATAAATAATTCTCACTTAATCTTTAATCTTTGAAGCAGCAGAGAAGGAGAAATAGATTAAAGGGCCCTCCCCCCCCCCCCTTTCTCAGATTTGAGGGAGTTTTACTACTAATGATGATGGGATATGATGTAAACACATGACAAGGTCGAAATCTGAGAAAAATACACCAATTATCTTTTTCGCTATAGACAAAAAAATATTAGATCCTATTTTTTTTTTTTGCATTATAGTAAGTTCTAGTGCAAAAAAAAATGATTTCTTGAAAGCATTATTATATATATATATATATGTATATATATATATATTGAGGGATGATAAGAAAAAAAGTTTTAAGTGCCTGGTTGTAACATTAGAGAGAGAGAAAAAGGATTCCTTAAAATAATAGCTTTTGTTTTGGGGAGGTTAAAAAAACATGGCAGTTATTCTTAAAATGTAAATAGTTTCGTGTCGCGAGGTGAGTTTCCTAGTTACAGCTGCTCAAAGAAAAAAAAAGTTCTATTAAAACGGGATTTTCAATGTGGGGGGTTAAGATGTGTATTAAATTTTGTGTTTTTATGTCGTATTTCAAGTTAGGTAAAGTATAAAAATAAGGATAAGAGGGAGGGAGGGGGAAATGATAATATATGTTGCTTTTATAACTGAAGTTTTTCTTTCTTGTGAAAAAAAAGAGAAAAAAAAGTCTTGCATTATTTATTTTTGTCTTATTCTCTCTCTCTCTCTCCCTTCTCGTTTTTGCCAAATGCCACATTTTATGAGTTGTTTCTCTTTTAACGATTTTAAGTGTCTCTTCTTGTGACTAACGAGAAAGAAGAGATAAAGGTCAACCATCCTTTTTAAGACGCTTGTTAAAAGATTTTCACCCAGGAGAGAGAGGGGGGGACACTGACCTTTTTGTATTGTTTTCATCAGTATGTTCAACAGATCGAAAAACTTATTTTTTTTAATTAAAAAAATACGATACAAGCTTTTTATTATGCAGAAAATGAAAGTGGAATGTTATTGATTTTGTTGATGGATTTACAAATAAGAACGAGAAAGGAAGAAGAAAAAAAATTCGCATTTATATATTATGTATTATATGAAGAAAGAAAAGAAGCAGCAAAAAAAAAAATGTAGGCTGGTGGTTTGTCTTTCATTTGACCTTCGCTTAACATTGTGTAACCAACAATCGTTTTTGTATAAAATCTATTCGTACTGTTGACCTCATGACAGGTTTTTTGGCACCGTACTCGGAGGGGTGATGATACAGAGAGAGAGAGAGGGGTGGGAGAGGAAAGTAATTCCAAAAAGAGAGATTACAAGTTGAGAGATAGTTTCTCTCTCTCTTGTTGAACTTTTGTCTATTTTGTTTGATTCACTTGTGTATTTTATGTGTAATGTGACATTATCATCATAGTAATCGTTTAAACAGTGATATTAATAATAATATTCTATTGCCTTTTTTTTGGCATGTTAGTCTTATTAGAAGAAATAATTATTTTCTGTTCTGTTAATAACAGGAACGTGTCGACAGGTCTCCCCGTCATTTTGATAATGAATTTTTTTTCCTCTCTCTCTCTACATTATAAAACAACATTAAAAACAGGGAGACGAAACTAGTTAGGAGAGAGAGAGAAAAGGTGTTCGTTAATTATTTCTATTCTTTATTATTATTGTGTTAATATTGGCCACATGTCTCAGGGTGACAACAAAACAAGTATATGAACAAGTGTTTTTGATATTTTTTTTTTTAAAAAAAAGTTGATCCGTTTTTTTCTTTTTGTGTATTTAATAAGGTGGCCAGTCCTTTTCTATCTACGTCTGTCTCCTCCTATGTATTATGTTTATTAGGGATGGCCCGATGGGACATACCAATCCTCGAATCCCGCGAATCTTGAAAAAAAATATTCGAGATTCGCAAACTCGAATCTCTCGTTTTCGAATCTTAACCTAAAAAAACTTTGTTAAAATTAGTTTAAACTCCATTGACGTCCAATAGAAGCGTTTACCAACAAAAAAAGGCTATTGTTGCAATTTCAGTGGTCGGACCCGGTTCACCGATGTCACCTTGTGGTGACCTTGATTGGGACAATTGTTTTTTTTTATTAATAATTTATTATTTCATTTATTTGTATTTTCGAGCACCAAAAGTGGTCTGTTCGCATTCTTTTATCATCCCTTGTTAGTCAACCCGTCTGACGTCACAAGCTTTATCTCACGGTGCTGCAACTACATGTACTAAATTCTCATTAATTTTTTTATAGTTCGTCCATCCAAGACCCTTTTTTATGTTTCTTCTTTTTTTAAATGTCCTCAGGTGAACTTAAGCCAGTTAAGTGTTCCGAATATTCAAAGGGTAAAAAAAAAACAGAAGAAAAAAAAATAACATGGTTTCTGTTGAGAAGACTTTCATTTATTTTTTCAACGTCACGTTTTTTTAAAAAAAAATTACGGTTGGAAGGAACACAGTTTTATAATGACTATTATTACACCAACTAACTTACAAATTCAAAAGGTTATTCTGGATTCCCTTCAGAACAATTGTTTTTTTATTTATTAATTCAGAAACATTGGTAGTAAATTTTGCGATACCCCACCACCTCACACACACTCTCTCTTCCTATATTATTCCATCATCCATTAACTATGTTAGCTTCTTTTGTAAATGGTGTGTGACTGATGTATTTGATAAGGAAAAAAATGATGATGATGAATGATTGTTAATTTTGTTTTCTTAGTGAAAACATTGGTTTATGAGTGAGTCATTATCATTAGGACACTTACAACAGGTTTAGATTTATATATATTATTATATCGGTATACATATATTGTGGGAGAACCAGAGGGTGACAAAAGTGACACCTTTTTTTTTAGAAACACATTACCATGAATTCTGAGAGAGAGAGAGAGAGGAGATCAACCATAATCTAGATGCATGCTTCAGTAAATATCAATGTATTCATTGATTTTGGTTCTTTCTTTTTTTTGTTCTTCCTGTGTTTTTCTACGAATTCATATTGTTAATATGAATCAGTCGTTGAAAAGGAACTTTTAACAGTTCGTGGTTATTTACTGGATTTACTTCTATGTTTAATATAAGTTTTTGACTGCATTTTGTGTTAAGAACATGCTGGAAAAACGTAAGTTTTTAGCCAAAAAAATGGATATGTTATTTTCATACGCAGTATTTTTTTAAACTTGCATTTAGTCATTAATATCATGATGTTATGACAAGTTTTTCCGCATCTAAAAGGAAGAAGAAGAAAATTGTCAGCGTTTTAACACTTTACAGAGAACGGCGATCCGATTGGCAATATTCACTGCAATGTGACACACACTTGAAGTAATTACCATTGCCAAATGTAAATACTCTTGCAAGACTTTAAAAGTGGTTTCTTGCGTACCGTCTCATGCAGTTAATGCACCGCATACAGCATTATTGTAAAATGACTGCACCTTGTGTACCACAATACAATGTGGTACGTCATTGGCGATGTCATTTTTTTCTTCTTCTGTAATGCTGTATGCGGTGAATTAGATGCGTGAACGTAACGAGAGCATTACGGAATGCGCTTATCTTCGTTTTCTTGCAAGGAACTGTGCATTTGACTCATTTCTTGCGTGTTTGTGTAGAATCGTGCAACAAAATTTGGCAGTGTGATCTTGCCACTTTAAAAAAAAAAATTTGAATTTCAAACCCCGTTCAATCAATCATAGAACTTTTTTTAAGAAACAAAAATTGTTGTTTCTTGACTCATTTTCTTTTGAATGTGTTTATATAGAAAGAAAAGGAAGAAAAACATAAAAAAAATGGGTTGGGTTCTTTCTACTTTTAAGTTTCATAAATACGCCACCACCACCACACATACACGCATTAGATATTCCATCTTGGTTACCACAGACATATAAATAAATATCATTATATTTATTACATTGGAAACAATTTCGAAAGAAATTCTTAGAATTTGAAGAAACGAAAACAAAATTAAGTAGGCGCGCGCCTCTTTTTTTTCTCTTTTATTTACAATATATATACACACTAAGAGGAGATTTGAGAATAAAACGCCAACAAATGGTTCTATTTTTGATGATTTGTCTTTATTTAGAATAAATTTATTATCTTTTGGTCAAGTTGTTTACGATGTGGGTGTTGTTTTTTGTTCATTCTAGTGTGTAATGAGTCCCAACTGTATATTCAATGACAAGATAAAATGCAGAACATATTTATTGAAGAAAAGAGAGGAAGTGTGTCATTATTATTATTATGGTTTTTGTGTTTTCTTAGTTCTCTTTATCTTTTAAATCACTTCCATCTCTTAATTTTTTTTGGTCAATTTCATATGCGAGTGGATTCAATGAACATGTTTTTTCAAGGTTCGATCTCTCGCCTCTTACAGCATTTATTTTAATTACGAACGGCCTCGTTTTGATAACTTTTTCTTTAAAGTTTATTTTCAAATTAAAAAATATTTCTTCCAGTCTGATCTTAAGATAAAAATCCTGGATCACACATGCGTAAAAACACAGCAGAAAATAAAAATAAGGGAAGAATCACGCACGCGCTTAATAATAAAATCCCACAGAATTTCATTCTGTAAGGCATTTACTATTTCTATTTCCAATCTCAGCTGGGTTTTTTTTTCAACACGTGTGATTCTTTCCTAATTCCTTGTTTCTCCACTGTCCCGAAAATTTAAGCTTCATGAAAATTTCAACTCCTGAAAAATAGAACGAACGTGGCTCCCGTTTATATAGTGAATAGGCGGAGGGCCACGTTTGTTCTGTATTTCACCAGTTCCCATTTTCGCCGTAGTGGAAACAAGGCCTTAGAAGTAGTTGTTTCTTTGCACTGAAAGATATACAGTATATGGCACTTGTGGTACATTTCTAACAAAGTGAAATTCAGTGGCATTTTAATAATCAAAGCAGTTTCATAAATATTTCTGCTTTCCTTCGCGTTTAATAGGAAACATTTTTGTATTTTATGGATGGTGAAAGGATGTTAATGGTAGGAGCTATTCCAGAATGTTTCGGGCTCTTTTCTCTTTCTGCATTCCGCTAAATAAATAGAATGGAATAAAATTTTAATACGATTAATAAATTATGAACGGATTTTGCTATACATATAAAAAGGAACACCAAGTAACAAATATCAAAGTTTGTTAGATAACAAATACAAGAATTTGCTGAAATTTCATCTTTGTTATCTTAAACTTTTTATGCCATTTTTTTCAACAACAACAAAAAAATGATTAAATTCCAACCGGATTTTTTTGTTTCAAGTTTCAGCTTTAAAACGTTTATTTTAAAGGCATCGTCTTCAAAATACAAAAAGCACAGCTTTTGAAAAGTTGACGTTAATTAATTTTGTTAATTATATTGTGTAATATGTTTAAATTTGTTGCGTTCTGCAAATTTTGTTTGACGAAATATTTAATTTAAAAATATCACAGTTGGCGTTTTTCTTTTGTTTCTTCATGAATTTAGTTTGATAGGAAAAAAGTGTCTTGAAGGACATTTAGAGGGCAACTGGTCGTCCACCGTTTTGTTTGTCTGTGTGTTGCATACAATTGTTACATGCATATAAAACGCAAATCAGGTTCGACCTTCTGTGAACTCGTTTTCTGTGTGTTCTTCTACCAACACAAATTTTTATGTTTCTCTCTCTCTCTCATCCACCCTATTGTTTTAGAAACTAATAAATTCCTAGCTTGTTTCCGATTGGTTTTCTGTTGAAGCTTATTTCCTCCCCTCCCTCTGTTCTACTATTTTGAGCTCGTAAATTGACCTCTCTTTCCTATGTATTTATATTGATTTTTTTGACTTAAGTTTTAAAGACAAATTAAAGTAGACCCAATGTATTTTTAGTTATTCTTGGTAACCAGGGTGACTTTATTTTTTTGTTTGGTTGTTGTTTTTGAAGAAAAAACTAAAGATTTCATCGAATTTGTTTTGTCCAAATGAGTTTGTTTTTCCGCCTTGGGCGCAAAATTAGCTAGTTACAGCTCTTAATTATGGTTATGAAACTATTTAAAGCGGTCCCATTTCTGCTTTAAAACTACATAGAGGCTAGAATTTAAGAGGAACTCTAGTTTCATTGTGTTTCCTCTTACCAAGCGTGATTAATTTTCAGAATCATAGCCTCTAAACAGTCTTACTGAAAGAAAACGCATAATTCTTTTTTGCCACGGTTATTTTATCGCTTAAAATTATTAAATGGAAAAAATGAACATATAACATGATTAATTGTGGAATTTTGTTTTATAATTTGACTTGAAATATGGCACAACAACAAATGGCAAGAATGGAGAAAATTAGTTTTTTTTTTATAAAAAAATATCCTTTTTGAGGAGAGAGAGAGAGAGAGAGAGAGAGAGAGAGAGAGAGAGTGGGAAAGTATTTTTTAAACAAATGTTTTATTACATAAATGTTTGCAGGTTTTAGCTTTCTTTCACATTTCACTCCAAAAAAGGGTTGTTTTTCTTAATAGTGATTTTTATCCTCCCTCCATATGGATGGAATTTTTCTTGTGTTTTACTGTTTCATGTCATTATTTGGTGTGAAACGGGTCTTTTCTGCTGTTCAATCATAACAAGGTTCTTTTTTGTTTATCTCTTGATTGGTTTAGGTGATTTTTGATGTAGTAGTGAGTAGTGTGTGTGTGTATTTTTCTTTTCACTTTGTTTAGTCATGAACCCATGACTAATGGTTAGTGGGGTTGGTTCTGCCTTAGTAATGGGTGGGTGGAGGGTTTACTTTATGCTGTATTTTTCTCTCTCACATCCCCTTTTCATTAAAACTTTTACCTGTCCGTAAGATTTTTTAACCTGGAAAAAAAAAATAAACATATAAACAAAGTAAGAATTATTCTTATTAGAACAAACTAGAAGTTACAAAGTTGCACATGATTGCATTTTATATAGGCCTATATATATATATACGATATATGTGTGAGTTGTAAAAAGAAACACGCTCGGATTATATTCAATTTGACGTTAATTGGCGCTTACCTGTCAATCATTGTTTTTTTTGTGTGGAGGAGGGGGGGGGGGGGTTATTTTTTCTATTCTTTTTCTCAACTTTTGTAAATTACTTTTTTTCTCTTTCTTTGTGCGTCCAATTTGCATAAATAATCGCGCTTTTTTTTCTCCTCCATAAATTACATTTATTTTTCATAAGTTTTTTTATTATTATTATTATTATGAAGACGTTTAGAAAAAAATAGTTGTATTTTATGAAGGTTTTTATTTTTCTGATTGTTGAGTAATTAAATGCACTTGTCTGTAGTAATTTACTCTTTCGTGTCATTGCGTTTTATTGTGTGTGGATTTTTTTGGAAAGAAAAAAGGAAACAAGATCAAAATGCCGTGCATTTATTTGTGTGTTTAGTTTTGACCTCTTTTTTTTTCTCTTGAAGAGGTTTTTACATTTTGTTCTTTTATTTAAGGGGTTATTTTCTGTTTTTTCTTTTTTAAAAAAAACCTTGGATTTCTAGTTTGTTCGTTTTATACTTGATTACAAGTGCGAGCTTTTTTTTTTTTAAAATTAAACTTAAGTGGGTTGATGGGTGGAGGATGTTGGGGTGATATAATTTACAAGAGTAAATAATGTTTCTCTCTCCATCCAACCTTTTAACGGTTGTTGCAATAGCAAAAGAGGGAAGAAAAAAGATATACAATATGTACTCTTTCTCTATATGAGATCATAGACTTTGGTATTTTGAGGTTATCTCTCTCTGGTTCATTTTCTTCACTTGTGTGTTTCGGTTTTTTCTCTTTCTTTTCTGGTTATTTTGTTTGCGCGATAAGAAATTTTCAAGTACAAGTTTCTTTTTCTCTCCCTTCCAGTCCTAAATAATCGTCTTGGCGGTTACTGCCAACTTATAGCCTCGTTTCCACTGCAGTTAAAAGGTTTAACCACAGTTTATTGTCTTATGGTGGAAACAAAATTGGAGTTAGATTAACCATGGTTAAATTTCTGAACAGTGAAACGTGGTTAACATTTTTAATGAATGGTTAAATACGTTTTTTTTTTCTGTTAAAACAAATTTCGCCTACAAACAACATGGCGGATAGTAAGAGGCTGTGAGAGCACTCACTCAATTTTTCACTGACTCTGAATAAAGGAATGAAAGTTTCACAAAATGCGCGCAACTGTTTAACAGGGAGGAACACAAAATGAGAGGACCACTTCCTGTCTACAGCAGTTAACTGTGTAATCTTTCTTAGTGTAACTGCAGTTAATTTTTTTATAGTGGAAATGAGGTATATTATTAGACGTTGGTGTTTAAAGTTAACTTGCTTTTTTAAGTCTTTAAAGTCGGTCTAGATATTTTTTACTCGCTTTTATTTAACTTCATAATTTGTTTGTTTGTCCACCGCCACCTTCTGAAATATTTGATAATATAATTCACACTCCACGGGATCGAACCCATGACCAAGTTAGACCACCATTATACAGTGAGCTGTGACCCTAACCACTACACCAGCAAGACAAGAGGACGGGCAGTTAGAAATCGGGGAGAACTTCAATTGGCTCCGCCCTTTTTATGACGACCGGAAACTTCTAATTGGTTGGTTATGTAGTCTGACGTCACATGCTCCGCCCTTTTCAACGTCGAACCACACAACAAACCAATTAGAAGTTGCCAGTCGTCATTCCAAGGGCGGAGCCAACTGAAGTTCTCCCAGATTTCTAACTGCCTTTGACTAGGGAGGATTATAATTTGTGTTTTTAGTACGTTTTTATAAAAGCGAGCCCGAGTATCACAAAAATCATGTTTTTTGTTTTAATTTTTCTGTGGCTGTATTATGAACAGAACTAAAAGTAGAAAAGGTTTGAAAAAAATAACTGACTTAGAAATTGTTTCTTTATAAAATGACCCGAAAATGTGGTGAGTTTTTAGAGGCTTTTTTAAATTTTCAGTTAGTTTTTTAGATTTATTTTGTTGGCAGAAATTTTTCTTCTCACTTCGTCACATTTATTTCTTATCTGGTTGTAAAGTGAGCTGGATTCTTAGTAGTTTTATTTTCTTCCTTCATTTCCTAGTTATGAAATGTATGAAGATCTTATCGGATTATGATTTATATAACCCTTTACTATTTTCAATTTGCGACAATTTCAATGAATCATCAAAAGTTGAAGTTACATTTATTTAAAAAGAAACTGATTGAACATTTGGGTTCAATAGTTCATAGTTGAAAATATAAATGTGACTTAGTATTGATAAAAAAGGCCCTTTATTTTTTTTTTCTTCTTGTTTGTCATAAAGCAAGTTCTACTTATTACAACAAATTATCGGTATTTAAATTAAGATCGGATTAATAAATCAACTGAAATTCTGACGTCATAAATAATTATATCGGAAAAACAAAAACAGTTTTTAATAGTTTTAGCCAAGCAATTAATTGAGTGGTTTTAAAAAGTGTAAGCGACTATTCATTATTCTGTTTTTCAGGTGCAAAATTAAGAGAAATTTAAATGTGTTTCAGAAACTAGAAGGGTAACGTAATAACTAATCCACCTTTTGAGGTGGATGTGGATTCAATACTGGATTAAGCCAAGTGCAATATATCCATGATACTTTGCAGACAAATTTATTTAATGTGGTTCAGTTAAAACACCAATAAACTGAAATTTAACATGACATTGAACAGAAATATAAATATGTGGTTTATTTTCACCAATATCGCTCTGAACATAGTCAGGACACAGTAGTGGCTTCAATACTGCTTTGAATACCACATTTACTAATTGCAGGATTTCAATTCTGGTTGACGTCTGATCGCAGTAAATATTTGACAAAATTTGTCTAGAAAAAAATTATTTAAAAAGACATCAGCATGAAAATACATTTAAATGGTTTAACAACCCTTCTTTTTTCTAAAACAGTTGATTTGCGACTGAAAGACAAATTAATATCAGAGTACAAAAATTAGGTGTTTCTAAACTATTATTCTTAATGAAATGTTTGAATTTATATTGATTAAAACTAAAAAAAGTCAGAAATTGTGTTATTTTTAATTTCATTTTTGTTTTTCTTTTGTCATTTTATTTATAGAACGAGAGAAACCATCTCAACATCTTCACGAAAAGAAATTAAAGGGCAACTTAAATATCGTCGACAGAGAATTGTCACCAATTCTTCTAACCGATGAAACTTTTAAGAAGAATCGAGGAGAGAAAACTGCCAGAAAAAAGTACAAACTAGAACGTTTTAGAGACGATTACGACAACTCCTTAGAACAACAGCAAGTAGACGATTCTGTTGTGTACGTTGATGTAAGAAAAACATCATCATCATCATCATCCAGAAGAAAATCGAATCACACTGGAAAATCTCAAGAGGAACTCATTGAAACGACTTCATTATCGTCAACGTCACCTTCGGAAGAGTCTAATCACAGTGTAGATCATCGGGTAGTTACGAGAGAATCATCATTGTTATCGGATGAAGGCAACAACCGTAACGTTATCGTTACATCCGAAAGGTCGACCTTTTTGAACAACGATCCATTGGAAATAGACAATAAAGACAAGTCAAAAGTCTGTGATTCGCGTGTGGGCGTCGAGGAGCAGGAAGTGTTCAGTGCTCCACCAACACCACAAGTAGAGGAGATTTCTTTGCCACCCAAACCAGTTGCGAGTGATTCTATCGAGAGTCTCGAAATCATTCGAAACCCTGGTATCCGTCAGTGCAATATCGTATTGGGTGTAACGGACGAGAATAAACCGGTGAATCGAGAATTACCTACTGGTGTTGAAGTCGATACTAGTTGTGAGAAACTTGCCATTGAGGCTATTGAAAGGACTACGGTTAAACGAGAAGTGGTGTCGGCAGCAACAACAGCCAGCTCTTTAGGTGGTACCGCCGCCGAAGATGGCAAATATCATTCCTCAGTTTCTAAACTGTCAGTTGCCGTTTCAGTTCAGGAGGAAGCTCAGAACGAAAGGGGAGAGTGCGAAAAACAGCGAGAGTCATCGGTCGATGGAGACCTGGTGCCTTCGCTTGTAAGTACAAGTAAATCGGAGAAAGAGACTCCGGCATCATCATCGTCATCTTCGGGTGAACATTTTAGTAGGCCGCAACATTCCAGTAGTGAACCATTAGTAAGTGTAAAACAAGAACAATGGACGCCCCTAGAACGGGACGTTGTCTTACAAAACACTGAAACACAATCGAGTGTCGGTGACAAAAAGGAGGAAGTTAAAAAGGACTCGTGTTCGGCGTCGTCGTCGAGTGCTAGGCCGCTTGTTTTAAACAAAAACGAACCCGTTAAGATTTGGCGTGATCCCAAATTGGTTAACTCTGACGGAAGCGTATTTCATATTAGCTCTGTTCAGCATTCCACAATGGCTCATCCTTCAGGAGCGACCCATACATCGTACACGGGTGCACCGGCTCCATTCCCATCGAACGTCACATCATCATCGCAGCAGCAGCAACAGCAGCAGCACCAACAACAACAACAGCAGCAGCAGCAGCAGCAACAACAGCAACAACAACAGCAGCAGCAGCAGCAGCAGCAACAACATTCGAGGGCTGCTGCTGCAGCTGCGGCGGCCGCTGCTCTCGCCTCTCAATATCCAGCTCATTTGCCGACCGGTGCGCATCCTTCCTTACCCCATATACCTTCTAGTGCAGCTGCTTATCTCGAACAACAGCAACAGCAACACGCATTACGACTTAGTGGAAATCCTTCGGCCGCTTCGGCTGCGTCTATAGGTGTTCCTTCTTCTGCGCAACAGGCACCTTATCATCCTCAGCACCATCTGATGCCTCAACATCCGCACCTCATCTCTCAGTATCAGCAGAGCCTTCACAACATGGACCTTATGTGGCAGCAAAAGTATCCACAGGTGCCAACTGCAGCACCACCATCGGCTTGGATGATACAGCAGTACTCGGAAGAACATTTATTGGATAGGGAAAGGGCGTTGATGCAGGAACGAGATCGGCAGGTTCGGTTAGAAAGGTTAGTTACGTGCTTGCGTTTGCTTGCAGATAATTATGACGGCCGAGTCACGAGAACGTTTTTTTTTTTTAATTAAAGTTATTTTAAGTTTTTTTGCCAGTAGGAAATCGTTTCCGTTGTGTTTTTTCGTTGGTCGAAATTTAATTTCTAAAAAAAGTTTTTTAAAGAAATGTTTCCACATAGTCATAAGGTGGCGATTTATCTTCCTGGCTGTTTCTACATCAAGATTTTCTGCAATAAAATGTGATTGCCAGTGTGATAATACTCATGCTGCTCTTGCACAATTTGCACGCCGATTTGCTGGAAACGATTCAATTTTTTTTCTTCAAGATTCTGTGCAAGATTTTAAGCAATTTAAGCATTTCAGAGGGAAAACACACAATAGTGGTGTGAAAACTATGAAGAAAAAAGAGTTCTAGCACTAATTCAGAAGTAACATTCAACAAGGTTTCTTGTGTTTTAGAAACTAGAAGAGTAACTGAGTAATTTAAAGGTACTTTTTTGACAGTTTCAAACTGACCAATTACAAAAATGCAATTGTGTCCTGTAATTTTTTTAAGTGATTTCTTTTCTTTTTTAGTTCAAAAACACTTAAGTTTCATTAAATTCACTCATTTTTTTTTTTAATTCAAAACAACTAAAATGTTTAATTTCAAATGACAGCTAAAAAGCAAGTAAGTATTGCCAGTATGATAAAAGGGGGTTGCAGCTATTATTGCAAGCGACTTTGTACATGTTATTGCAAGCATACCATAGCAATATAATATTTAGTGAATCTTGCGTTGAGGTCGCCGCCTAGAGGAAGTTTTTGTTTTCAGGGTCATGTTGCAGACTCATTTATTTTCAACTAGAAACGAACCTTTCGTCTAAAGTTTATATAAAACTTTGAGAAAATTTCCTGTGCAAGTTCTAGTAAAGCTTGATTTTTTATTTACTAAATAATTTGCTTTTTTTTATATATAAAAAAGGCGTTCTCGTCATGTTTATCTATCATTTCGAAGAAGTTTCTTATCTAAAATGTTGTTTATCTTGTTCGAAGGGAGCGGAGGGAACATGCAGATCGAGAACAGAGGGAAAGGTTAGAGCGTGACAAACAAGAGAAAGAGAGACAGGAACGGGAAAGGAGAGAACAAGAGAAATTAGAAAAGGAAAGGAAGTTGGAAAGAGAAAGGCAAAAGGAACAACAGAAAGAACGAGAGAGACGAGAGCAAGAGAAGATGATGTACATGGAGAGGAACCGAGTGATGATTCCGGAAGGTATCGGCGTCAACCGACGCGTGCAAGCGCACTTTGAAGAATCCTTTCGAATCGCCTCTCAGAAGGTGAAGACAACGTTTAATGACAAATCATTTCAGAGGAGGAGGAGGAGGTGGTGATTGATTGCGTTTTGTTTTCATGTTTTGGGTTTTTTGTTTGAAAAAGGCTGCAATGGGAGTTCCATCTTGGAATATTGCCAACTTAGCTTCACCTCATCGTTCAATGCCAACCGAGGGTCCGACGGCCACTGGTAACATCCCTTCTAGTCAGGCTATGGTGGAAGGTCGGCGTCCTCCTTCTAGAGGTGGCAGTAGTAGTGCGTCTGCCTCTTCCAATGATCTCGGACATCATCACTCGACGTCTCAGCATGGACACTCGTCGTCGAAACATTCTGGAGGAGAGTCGGACGTGAAAGACGGACGCCATCTTGGACAGGAGGCCGCCGCTGCTTATTTGTCAATGTCTGCGGCAGAAATGCAACATCATCACCACCAGCAACAACACCACAAGAGCCTGCAAGATGGAGAGAAGTGGTCTGGAGCAGCACAGAGGCAAGAGGTCCACAGGCATCATCAACAGCAGCAAGCGGAAATGCAGCAGAGAATTGCAGCCTCTAATGTTGCATGCACGGGATCGAAAGTAAGTCTTTTTTCGTTTTTATTAAATCGTGCTGTGGCTGTCTTGAGCAGTCATTGAAACAAATGCAAGTGCAAGCAAATAATGAAAATCGGTCTGTGAATTCAGAAGGTTGAATATTGAAACTTATATAAAGTTTGTTGTGTTAATGTTAAAAGTTTTCTAAATGCAAGATATTACAAGTTAGTCATATTTTATCTTAAAATTTTTGTTTTAAGGTGGTTTTAATGTGTAAACGTCCTCTCGAACTTTAGTTATCTTTCAGTAGCAAAATTAAGAGAAACTAGAAAGTGTTTTTAGAAACTAGAAGGGTAGCTCATTCACTTAAGGGTATTTTTTCATGATGATATCTTTTAAAATGAGCTCTTCGTTTTTGCCTATAAAAAGTTTATTTTCAGCAATATCAATATTAAAATACTATTAATTGTTTTTAGTGTATCCTTTCTAGTTTTTAACGCATTTTCAATTTCTCTTTTGTGTTGCTTCTGAAACGCAGAATAACGAGAGTTAGAAAATCAGAAAATCAGTTGTTCATAAAACAACTTTCTTCCTACTTTTATGCACAGAATCGTTCAGCTAGCGGCAGACACAAAGCAGAACCGTATCCCGCGAGTGTTGCTCCTGTGCACCTTCAGAACTATCCATCTCAGTCAAAAGGTGGTAGCAGCAGCAGCAGTAGTAGTAGTAGTTCTTCGGTACAAGTTAAAGCGGAACCGTGCTTCAACTTGTATGGCTATCAACCTTATCAACAAACATACATTGTAAGGGGAAGTGCACCACCGGCCGTTGTTGCAACAGCAAGTGAAACACACAAGGTGGGTCACCACCACAGCAGTCAGGACATGATAGTTTCATCAAAAGGTGGAGTAGCGCATTCGACTCCAACAATGGCCGCCGTGACTGCGGCTACGGCAGCTTCTCACCAACGTAGTAGATCTGTTCGGTGTACGCCACCGCCAATGTCTGCTTACTCTGAACACGATAAAAGAATGATGGCCGCTCATGGGTCAGTTATCGTGAGTGGTGAAACACTAAGACACGGAGAAAGCCCTTCAAAACATCATCAACACCAGTCGTCACAAGTTGTTAGCGGGCATTCGGAGCAGCAACAGCAGCAGCGATCGAATCCTGGATATTCGAGCCGGGTAACGGGGTCTACGGCGTTTCGCGCCTATGAATATCCGCACCATGGACAGGGGCCGTTACCGGGTGAAGGTCTCGCTAATCGTGGAGCAGTTATGTCATCTCAGCATCATTTACACAAATCTGCTGGTGAGCATTATGGTCTGCAGCCGCCTCCTCGATCGAGTCCATCGGCGCTAACGTCTGCCATTTCAACAACCGGCGGCGGTCCTTCTTATGGTACGCATGTGTACACCAGTGCCACTAGTTGTGTGTCGTCGATACCATCTACAACTGCGGTGTTACCTCCTCAAGCTCATGCGGCATCGATAACAGTTCCATCGTCTTATAGTTCAAATCTAATTCAACAGGGGCTCGTTCCAAATCCCATGTACAATCAGATTCCTTCCGGAGCACGCTCCATTTCTTGTGGATCTCCTGCATCTGTTAAATCTGCTGGTTCTAGTTCCGGCAAACCCGTCAGTCCTCCTGGTATTTCATTGCCCCTACCCACCGCTCAGAGTTCATCGTTGCCATACACAAAGGCCAGCATTGTTGCCGGTACTCCACGTATTTCTCAGCCTCCCGTTGCAATGCCGTTTTCGAGACAGACGCCGCCTCCTGCTCACGGAGGTCGTGGAAACCAGTCCGAACTATGTAGGCCTCCTTCAGTGCCTAGTCGATCTTCGGTTCCCACTCCTCCTAGTAGGACGGCCACTCCAGGACAAGCTAGTCATCCAGTGGAACGTGGAAGGGCTGGTACGCCTTCAAGCGGTCCATCGCCTCATCTTCAGATGGGTTTACCCTATTCTGGCCTATCTTCTGTGTTACAACCTCAGTCTTTACCTAACACGCACTCGCCACATCAAGTGTCTCCGCACGTGCCATCTCCCATTCCGTTGACGACCGTCGTCGGCGGCGGTGGCGGTTATTCTCACCATCCTCGATCGTCTCCAGCATCGTCTGTTGAGCATTTGGTGTCTCCACCACAGACTCAACCGCTAGACCTACAGGCTCCAGATCGTAATCGTGACGATCCGTCTCCGGGCGCGAAAAGGAGGAGTCCTAAAGAACAGTCGACACGTAAACGACAAAAGACACTGTCACCACCACCGATTGGAGTTGCTAACGAGGGCTTGGCGCTCGCGGTTGCTTCTGCGCATCAGATGATGAGCGGTGGGAACGGTCCCATCGCCGCTCGTGTGTCGGCTCCGTCGCCTCTCGTGGTCGGTGCAACTGCTGCCATTACTACAATGGTGAACACTGCCGCTTTGGACACACTAGCGCAGTGCAGTAGTATGGTTGATAACAGCAGCCATCGACCGCAGTCTCCAGTGCACAACACTTCGTCAGCTGTTGTGCAACCCATCATAACGAGCCCCAATCGTGACACTGGATTTATGAACAGTTTCCGGTCGTTCGTGAATTCTACTCAGCAGCAACAGCAGCAAAGTAATCAAAAGGAATTCCAGGACTACCATGCTTATCAATATGGGAAGCACAAGGGAAAACACAAAGTAGCGAAACAGATGCAACAGCTCAGTAATACAACTGCGGTAGCTGCTACTACTACAACTACTACGACGACGTCTCCCAACACTGTTGTAACGACGCCTGTTCTGCCTTCGAGGGTCGTTACCTCGAGTCCAGCACTCTCTAATGGACCCATAGAGCCCGAGAAAGCGATTAGTCCGGCCCTCAGTACTGGTTCTGCATCCACTTGCAGTAATCCAACGCCGAAATTGAAGAAGGAGTGGCTCATACGCCATTCGAACGAGGACTGTCGAAGTGTGAAGAGCGACACTTCCGATGGTGTTTCGACTGTGGCATCTTCGGTTGCATCGTCTGCACCATTAGCCCAAGTCATTTCCAAAGGGGACACATCAAATTCGGCTCCTCCGGTTTCTGCAGCAGCTTCACAGCGTTCGGAAGGAAAAGGCGGAACAAAGGTCACTTCGGCTTCTGTGTCGAGTTTGTCAACTTCTGTCAACGGTCACTCGACCAATGCTGCGAAAAAGAGTAGCAGCAGCATGGTGTTTGACGATTTAACTACGACCGATGATTCTGATGCGGGATCTGCTGTTAGTACGCTACCACCTCCGAAACGTACACCAAAGCGGAAGAAGGCAAAGTCTCCGAAAAAGAAATCATCGGCCAAGGAGTCGAAGAAACATAAAAGTAGCCAGGAGAGTCGAACGGAAAAATTGTCGCGGCACCAACAGGTATATTTCTTTTAAAATTGCATCGAGATGTATCGAAATCAGTTGAAGTCGCGTATTTATGTCGTTTTGTTTCTATGTGTAAAGGAAAAACTGAAGGACTTGGACGTGGACGAGTATGTTCCTAAAGGTGGGACTGTGCAGCCGAAGAAGAGGGGCCGTAAACCTAAAGCAAAACCTGGACGGGCCGAAGCGGTGCGAAAGACTAAGTCAGGCAAATCCTGTAAGAGGGGCCATAACGGTCTGCAAAATTTTTGCTTAATTGCCAAAGGAATGGCAAATATTTTCAAGTCACATAGTCTTTTTTTTCTTTAGTCATCATTTTTCGGTTTACTCAAAATTTTAACTCGGGTTTCAATTGTAGACACGATTTAATTTTAAATTATTAGAATGCCCTCCACCTTACAATATGTTGTTCTTTCTTATTTTTTTATGGTTAACAAGACGTGGCACTGACCGTCTATTTTTTATTTTATTATGTTTATAATTAGCTTCGGTGCCCGAAAGGCCGTCTTTAGCTCGCCTTAAAAGAACGGGGGAGTCGTTCCTTCAGAAGGGACCGTGCTATGAAGTGGCACCGAAACTCAGCAAGTGTCGGGAATGTCGACTTCGTCCCAAGAAGGCAACCAATATATTTTGTCGTTTCTATGAATTTCGGAGGTTTGGTATTTTCTTTAGTATATAATAGTTACAGTGGGAACCGTTTAACACGAAAAGGAAGGGACCCAGAATATTTTTCGTGTTTAAAAGAATTTTCATATTTTTTCATATGAAAGTAACTGGACCGAAAATATTTTCTTGAGTTATCCGATATTTTGTGTTATCCGTTTACATTGTGCGGAAGATGAATATTGGTTTTAGCTATAAAAAAAATCACTCGTTTTTTATTCGTTGTGCAGATTACGCTATAGTAAAAATGGTTTCTTAATCAACGCCGGATTTTCCGAACCGAAAGATGCGACCGAGGATGATCTTCGGCTGTGGATGCCTCCAAAAGACGACCCACCTGCCGATCTCGGAATCGACACTGGAAAAGTTATCGTAAACCACATCGGAGATCAGTTTTGCGATCTTGTTGAGCAAGAACGTGAGGCTCAGGCCATGCACATGTCGGAAGGTATTAGAATTTTTCTCAAATTATAATATGTTAACACGGTGTTAATGTTTTGTTTGAATAATTTTTTTCTACAAGACAAGACAATTGCTTGGAAACGAGTCGTTCAGGGTGTGAGAGAAATGTGCGATGTTTGCGAGACGACCCTTTTCAACATTCATTGGGCGTGTGGCAAATGCGGTTTTGTTGTTTGCATTGATTGTTACAAGGCGAGGCAAAACGGAACTGTTAAAGAGGAAGAGAATCCGACGAAGGATCAGGACGAATTCAGTTGGTTGCTTTGCAACAATCGTCAACCGCACGAACAGGAGAAACTTATGTTGACTCAGATTATAGCTGGAAATGGTTAGTTTGAAATTTGTTTAATATTACTTCTGCATCGAGTGTTTGTATTTTTAAAAAAACATTGTTCGGTTTTTTTTTCTTTTCTTGAAGCTCTTTGGGACATGGGTAAATTGATTCACGACGTACGAAAGAAGTGGGCCATTCAGACTTATTGTTCTTGTGGACGTGGCGATTCCGAACCAGAGAACAACAAGAAGACGACTGTGAACGGCATTTGCAAGGTAATTGTTCAAATGGATGTGAAAATAAAGATAAATGTACAGAGGTAACTCAACTAGAAGGAGCAGTAATTTGCTAGCCTCTCTTAAAGGTTCACTTTATATTACTCGCCTTTCCTCATGTTTTTATGGGGATGCCACCGATTTTCGTTTCTGTAATTCCCCTGACATTTCCAGAGTTTTATCCTGATTGAGTGGCAACAGTGATTCTCCTATTTTTTTTTTAAACTTTTGAGATTTCCAGGTCCCGTTGAGCTCTCCTTATTGCTTTTTAAACTGACTGCACCATTTGAGAGGGGAGATCGTAGGGTTGGAACACACAGACCACTTCTGCTGTAAAATGAAGTCGAAGGTGGTTGGGCTGTGGTTGCAATGTATTTTTTGTATGGAAAGAGTCAATGTTGTCGGTTGTGGTGACTAACCGACGTCATTTTGCAGTCGGAAAGGGATCTCTTGCCCAGGGGCCTTAGTTGAGCTACCGCTATGTGTTTATTTTGGTAAAAGTGAATTGAGTTCGATAAATATTTGTCATTCGTTTCGCAGCAATTGATGAGTGCGGTCACAAAGTGTTTTGGACCAGATAGCGTAAGTGAACCATCTAATGGTGGTTCGGACGCAATTAGGTCGCCAAAGAAGTTAAAATCTCACAATGGCACGGTAGAATACATCAAGCAGGAGGGCGTTTCTGGTTACAATCCGGAAACTTCATCTCCGCTAAGTTGGCTAGCCGACGTTGCTCTGAACTCGTCCAACAAGTTATCGACTGCAGAAGACAACAGCAGAGATGCCATGGAGAGGGTTAAGGAGAAGTTGTCACTTAGTGATGGCTCGGATCCAGAGGACGGCAAAAACTCCGAGAACTATTCTACACTGAGAGAGCTTTTGATAAGGCCGACATCTAAAAACGGAGGCAGTGTCAAAAACAATGGAGCTCCTCCTACTGGTCACAAACGGAAGCTCGGAACACTGGACGAAGTCATCTCGCATGTTATAGAACAGAGCGTTGGGCGGAACGAAAAGGGTGTCAATAACAAAGAAGAGATGAAATTGTTACACTATATGAAACGATATCCTCAGCCTAGAAGTGGTCATAATTTATTACCGATTCGCATTTTCACTCTCGAGGAGAGTAAACTTTTATATCCAAATGTTCCTCACGCTTGGCTCTGTAACGGCCGACTTCTGAGGCTGCTTGATCCTTACCACAAAAACAACATTCATTTGTTCCAAGAGCAGTGGAAACGAGGCCAGGTGAGAGATCTTAACCGATATTTCTGAAGAGTTACTCTAAACTTGGCTTTAACGTTTCTTTTGTTATTATCTTCTAGCCTATCTTGGTATCCGAAGTAAATAAAAGTTTAGATATGAGTCTGTGGCATCCCGAGGCTTTCGCTCGAGATTTCGGAGACATCAAGAACGATCTCGTAAATTGCAGCACTGGGAACATTGTTCCGAACCAACCGATGCGAAAGTTCTGGGAAGGATTTGAGACATTTGCAAGTGGGTTTCGTAATCACTTATACTCATCAGTCCGAGTGGAAACGTACTTTAATTTTGTCAAGTTATGAAAATGTTTTTGCTTTTTTATTTTTAAAAAAAGAGCGAATGAAGGACGAGAATGGAGTTTACATGTTGCTCAAACTAAAAGATTGGCCTCCTGGCGATGATTTCAGTGAGATGCTTCCATCTCGCTTTCAAGACTTGATGAAAGCATTGCCACTTCCAGAATACACTCATCGAAATGGACTTTTAAACATGGCCGGTCGCCTTCCCGAATGTTTCGTGAGGCCCGACCTAGGACCTAAGATGTACAATGCTTACGGTTCGGCCATGTATCCCGATAAGGGTACGACGAACCTGCATTTGGACATAAGCGATGCCGTCAATGTGATGGTGTACGTTGGCATTCCGAAGGATGCCAATGACGAGCTTCATATTCAAGGTTAAACAGTTATCGTTTTCAAACACCCCTTTCTTAGTCTGAACTGTGTTTTTGCTGACTCTTGGTCGTTATTTGATTAAACAGAGGCTCTTAAAGCAATCGAGGAAGGTGGTTGCGACTCTTTGACGTTACGTCGAGTACGTGAGAAGGGACAGAAACCCGGTGCTCTCTGGCATATCTATCATGCTCGAGATGCGGACAAAATAAGAGATCTTTTGAACAAAGTAAATTGTTTAATGACAATCTATGTAAAAGCTAGTTTTTTTCTCATCTAATTTGTTTTGTTTTCAGGTTGCTATTGAACGTGGCGAGAAGTTGGAATCACACCATGATCCAATCCACGATCAGAGTTGGTATTTGGATGGTCCACTTCGAGAACGACTTTATAAGGAGTACTGCGTCGAGGGCTACGCCATCGCTCAGTGCCTCGGCGACTCCGTTTTCATACCGGCAGGAGCTCCACATCAAGTACGTTTCCTGTTATTTTTCACGTTTTAGTTTATTTTTTTCATAGACAAAAGGTTCTAACATTTAAAATAGACGGAAGGCATTGGTGTCAAGGTGTAAAATTCTTTTAATACTTATCTGTGGTTTCACGTCTAGTTGCAAGTAGCATTTTTAAGATAATATTTTTAAAAATAAACTTGTTATAGCATTTTTTAGAATATGGGTCACTATTTTTACACATTCTTAATGAAAATTGTATTACTGTGGAATTGGTATTTTCACCTTCGTTCGCACATAGTTTCGAGTCAATTTTAAAATTTTACGCGTAAATCAATTCCAATTGAACTTAAAATCGTTTTGGTGCACTCCCACTACTCACTATCCGGTTATAACACGGCCCGGTTGTGGTCACTGGCCGTTTTTTCAATGGAAAATCATGATCTTGAATGTGGTCGCCAGTGCGAAAGCAGACTTTCTAAATATTTTAGATTTCAATTGAAAACCTATAGTACAATGTTTGATCAGTGTTCGCGGTCAACCCGACTTGACCCTTTCCTCTTAAATTTGTGGTTTTGATCGCAACAAGTTTTATTTGTAGTGTGTTTTAGTCGACACTTCAACATTTTTTATTCCAATTTAGGTACGGAATTTACACAGTTGTATCAAAGTTGCGGAAGATTTTGTATCTCCAGAGAACATCAGTCATTGTTTTACGCTTACTCAGGAATTCAGACATCTTTCGGACACACACACGAATCACGAAGACAAATTGCAGGTTTGTTTAAAAATCGAGTATAATTATTTTATTATCGCTTTTGGTAACGAAAATAGATTGAGATTTATTTTTTGTCACTTTCAGGTAAAGAATATAATTTACCATGCGATCCGTGATGCTCTTGCCCTGTTAATGAGCACTGAATCGGACGCTTTTGTAAAGCCAGGCAAAAATAAGTGAGGACGAGGGTTTTCTTTTTATTTGGAAACTTAACGAACAACCGAGGGGGGAGCATATTCATCATTGGCTTTATGAATAGCTCCTCATTCTTATGCTACTGTTGCTGCTGTCGCTGCTGTAAACTGCCCGCTGCTGCATTACGACAATTAAGGGTGCATCTCGTTGGCATTTAGGATTGAATGATGCCTTTTGGTCTGCAATGATCACATTTTGAGGCTTTTCGTTTCTTTTTGGGGCGGTGGCCTAAAAGATGCATTGAAACAGACGAGTGGTCTGTATTTTTTTTCCGGGGGGAAAAAAAGCGTCGTACTCTTATAATTTGGGGATATTGACGACGACTTTGTTTTTCTGAATGAACGTTATTCTTCTGCGTCTTGAAGGACATTCTGTAAGTGCTGAAATACGTCGTTCTTGGCTTCCGTTGACATGATGTGATTTTTTTTTTGTTTGCATCTTACAAGCGGTTTCGTTATTTTTTTTTTTTTTCAGTCAAAAAGAAAGAATTTCGACAAATGGAAAAAAAAAATTAGATTTAACAAATTTGATTGTATATAGGACTGTCGAAATGAGACAATTTTTTTTTAATTATTCCACAGCACCTTCAGTTAGGGATCAAAATTGTTTTTTTGTTCCAAATCGAAGGTGTTTTTGTTGTTAATTTCTGTGTTACCATATCGTTTTTTTTTTTGGTTGCACTTGCAACTCTTAAAATGAAGAAAAGAGTTTTACCTAAAAGTGGTTAGATTATATTTTCTTGTGCAATATGCGCCATCAGAGTTGGATTATTTTTTCCCCCCTTTTTTATTATGTTTTTTTTTTTCTTTCCTCCTCTTACTCTCTCGGCTTATGTGCAAATGGTTTTATTTTGAGCGTTGAGAAAGCCGCGCGCGCATCTGTGACTATATAAATGTATCATATTGATTGTTCCTGGATATTATTTTTTTGTTGTCATTTTCAAAAATGTTTGTAAATACGGGTTAGCTTTATAACGTAAATTGTTCGTGTGTCGAGTTGTCCTCCGAACTCACTTTCTCTCTTCCTTTATCTTTTCTTTCCTCCCCCTCCACCTCTCCACTTTTTATTACCAACTCACACATTGCTGTTGAAATAATTTCTATTATAAATATTTTCATCTGATTAAGTTTTTATAAAAGTTGTCATTATTGTCGTCGCCATTTCTCCCCCTTACTACTATTAATACTATTGCCAAGTATTTCAACGTTAATGTCAAAAAAGAGAAAAAATAAAAAATCTCAAGTCTTTCATTAATTAAGACATGGAAATATTTCATGACAATAATTATACATAAAATTTGAAGTTTCTAACTTACAATTTTAGTAATGGGCGCATGGAAACCGTGGGCTGTGGGGTGCATTTGAGAACAGTGTTTACAAGCGCTTGACAAAATTGTATAGTGTTATATTGTATAATTGTTTAGTTATTTCATACACTGCACAGTGAAAATGGTACAGTATCAATTGCAAACTATCATTAGATGCTGAAATATTATTTATAATTTAATATATATTATTTACGAGCTTCTAACAAAACTAATAGCCACTTCACATGAAACAACACTGTTGTCACAAAGTGTCGCCACGTGGTATTTGACGCGGCTTGTTTCACGCTGGCCACCGCAGAAAACAATAGTGTCATCAGTGCATCCTACTCTTAAGACCTTGATCACCATTGCCAAACTGGCGGTATTTGCCAATGGTGGATGAGCTTGGACACTCATCACCATTGTGGTATAAAAAATAGGTGGCCGGTGTCTCATAGTAATCAATGGTCAGCTAAAAACAGAAGACTTTTTGTGGCGACATAGTGTTCTGTGTGAAGCGGCTCTTAGTCAGAAAGAAGATTGCTGTATTTGTACAGATTCAAGTTCAGCGCCTATGAATAATGTAATCGAGAGCCCAGTTAATTGGAATCCACTAATTACAGGCATGTAATACACCCTAACATACCGGTAAGAATACTAAATTGTAATGGCCTGGTTATCTACTTTTAATGTGGAATAGTGGTATCCCAGCAAGCATTGCATTGTGGCACACGGCTGCGGAGGACGGAACCATACCTAGCTACACCACTGCATGGCTGTTATGTCGTTATTTAGTATTTATAGTCCAAAATGTCGTTCCTGTTGCCTTATTTACACACGTTTTGTGTGTAAGCTTACCTTGACGTATAGGTTATGACAAAAAAATCGAAATTAAAAATTTGACTTAATTCTAAAAACTTGATTCAACGCAAAAATCAACAGCAATCTTCGTTTAGAAAGAAATGTTTATTGTACTTTATTGCATTGAAAACATACAAGAAAGAAAATGGTGAACGAAATCAATGAAATATGAAAGACGGTTAATGATGGGAGACTGCAAGGAGAAAGAAGAATCGTTTCTTTTCATATCCTGTCTAATGCTTCGAGAAGAACAATGCTATTCCCTCTGATCACCTATATGGAGGTAAAAAGCGTTTCGTTAAAATACAGTTGAGAAAGGAACCGAATGTGGACGTCTCCTTTTATCCCGTTTAACTACACTTACGACCATTCCGATGTTGTGTTTGTCACCGTTCTTCGTTTCTTCGAGCGCTTCATCGACCACCAGATTCATGAAAGGATCGAAACCTCGTAAGATTCCAGTCACTTGTCGGCCACCGTTCAATTTCACTGCAAAAGAGATCACATTTCATAATTTCGTCAATCGACTGCTGGGTGAGTACGTTTTGTTTAATTTTATGTTTACGGTTTAGCTTCTTGTCCATGTACCTTAAAACAGACAAAAGAAACATAAAAAGTTAAAACACATGAAAAATAGAACTTATTCTCTACAGTATACTTACTTCTTTAGCTCCGGAGGATGTGCTTTACTCATTTTATCGTTTTATAAGTTACTAAAACACGAAGAGAGTTTACTAAAAAACACAAGAGATTCAAACGTGAAAAAAAAAACGTTTTCTCTGCGTTTTCAATGCGAAAAATGGCGAATTTAATAGAGGAAGTGTAATTTATGTTGCCAGATAATGACTTTCAGTTTATTCGACATTTTCGAAATAACACATTACGTAGTTTAGTCGCATATTTATTGTCTAATCAATTCATTATTAAGTTTATTAGACTTAAACGGATTGCAATTTACTATTTATTTCTAATTTTCTGATTAATAATTATTTATATACGTTTTAAATAAAAGTTGAGGATTTATTTTGTTGGAATCTGGCAACATATTCCTATTGGATTTTGTTGCGCAACATATGTCATTCTTTTACTTGATCTGCGCATTTAATTTGACTGCCGCCATTGTTTGGGCAGATGTGTAGACTTGTTTGTGTTCGTTCGTCTAGATTTTTAGAGCTATATAGTATTGTGCCACTGTGGTGGCGCTGGAGTAGCTCGTTGAGCTTTTATGACGACATTTCCGGGTGGTTTATTTAATTTTGTAATCGTCATTGTCTTCTTCCGTTCTTCTGTTTTTCTAAGTGAATTTAGCGTTAAAAATCATAAATTTTAAGTCATTTGCAACATAATGTTTATTAATTTCATCCAAAAGACAATTTATTCGTTTCATAATCACAAAAAATAGTAATTTTTCACTAGTAAAAATCATAAATTAAATCAATTTCATACATTTCGAGGTGGCGACGACTGGCGCCAAAAATGTTAATTGCTAAACATGTTAATTATTTGGTCCAAAAAACAATTTCTTTTCTTCTACGTTTGATTTTATTAATTGATTTCGCGAGTGCATTTTATACGATAGTAGTAACGGCCTTGTGTATACTGTGTGCTACGTGGTCCACGTTTTTCGTGTTGATTCCACACAAACTGGCTCGTCCCGTGCTCAACAGGTAAATATGACATTCTTTTGCCAAGTATTTCACTTGTTTCTCTGTTAAAAAAGTACGCATAATTAAGACACCCTGTACAACATTCGTGCAAAACAAAAACTACATTACCTGTGAGCCCAGTGTAACTGAACATTCCAATCTGCTGTGTAATATGGTCCCATTTTCCTGGGGTTCCTAGGGCCTCCAGTTTCTCTCTTAACGACTTTCGTACATCACGTATACGTTGCGACATCTCTTTGATACACTGTTGCCTGTTGTCAGAAATATTCAATTAGAAATGTATGTACTGGGGGGGGGGGGGGGGGGGGGGGGGGGTAGGGGTTGCTAAAAATTCGAGTTCCCATCTGACCCACTAAACTGTGGGCCAGGTGAGAACGAAATACTTTCCATTCAGCATAAAGAGTTGGATCATTAAGAATCGTTGAAACGATCCGAGCTCCGTGATGCGGAGGATTCGAATACATGATACGAATGAGGATTGTAAATTGCGCTTTGATGTTTGCGATCGATTTCGTATCTTTAACAACGACAGTCAGATTTCCAATACGTTCGTCTAAAAACAATTTGACAACGTTTTAAAAGTTCAGAATGCCGATTAAGAGTTGGGCGAGGTTAGAGAGAGAGAGAGCGCCGAACGAAACTCAACTGTAAAGACCAAAGTTCTTTGCAAACGATTGTGCGCAAAACAGTTCGAATCCTTCAGATGCAAAGTATCGTACGGCCCAAGCATCGCGATCGAGATCTCCCGATGCAAATCCCTGATATGCCGAATCAAAGAACGGAAACAGTTTCTTTTCTCGTACGACTTCGGCGATCTGTTTCCACTGTTCTTCGGTTGGATCCATTCCAGTCGGGTTGTGAGCACAAGCGTGCAATATGATAACACTGTCTTCTGGAGCGTTCTTTTACATATATATATATAAAAAAAAGGTTTTATGATCATCTAACCATTGGATTCGCTTTATGGACGTTTATACAGACCCGTAGATCTTCCAACATTCCTTCAATGTCCAATTTACGATTTGCAGCATCCCAGTATCGATATTCTCGTCCTTCTTGGAAGCCGGCCATGTTAAAGACGAGCCGATGGTTCTCTTGAGAATATAATAAAGTTCAGTTAACAAGCACAGACTTAGGATGACCGTACTACGAGTAGTACTTACCCCAAGTTGGATTGGACATGTAGAAGTACTTGTAGCCCAAAACCTTGGCCAGGAACTCGGCTAACACTCGAAGACTTCCAGTTCCACTCAGTCCTTGCATTCCGAAAGCCCTTCCTTCCTTGAGTGCTGGATGATCCTGTCCCAGTAGCATGTTTGTGGCAGCACGGGTCACACTTTCGAGTCCCAAAATTGGAAGGTATTCGTGGTTGAGGGTGTCGTCCAGTGCTATCTTTTGTTCGACCTTCTTGACCACAGGTAGGACCCATGGTTTTCCTTCGTCAGTACGATAGGCTACATAGGGATTCAAAGAAATTACCTCATCAGGAACGATATTCCTGTACTTAACCTTGAAAGTGACCTTCATGTACACATAATGAGTGACATTGAAAGGACCAGTTTTCTCACCTCCAATGCTTAAATTGACCTTTAGAGGGCTGGGGTCATCGTTACAGGCGGCGTTGACGGCGAAAACCTCAATTGGTACCGTGGGTGCTTGGACAGTAGCAAAACGTGAAGACATTTTTAACAACTCCTTTCTCTTCGGTGTATAATAACACGTATAATACTTGAGAAAGAAATCTACTTCCTGGTCAATTTTTTATTATCTGTCCTTGAATTGCCTTTGATAACACATTTGTGTAGATGTCACTCACTAGATGGCGGCAATTGTCTTGTAAGTGGAACTTTTTGCGTTTCGCTAATAGTTTTTGTTATCTTTTTGTACAAATTTTTTTTAGCTATTCAGCATTTTCTTTTTATGCTGATTTTTGTTTTGTTTACAAGAATGTTTTGTACCCTTAGCTTGGAGCCTAAGACCCATTTCACACGGACCACTTTGTGTCGCCACATAACGTAGTCGTTATTAGCTGGCCATTGATGGGTCAGACTAAAACACGGAAACTGACGGAAACCCGCGGAAAAATAAATATTAGGCTACTATAAGTTTTTACTAGGCACGGAAAATACGTGTAGACACATAGGAAAGCACTGAAAAGCGCGGAAAACACTTACAAACCCACGGAAAAGCGCGGAAAACACAAACCCACGGAAAACACTTACAAACCCACGGAAACGCGCGGAAAACACTTATGAACACACGGAAAAGTGCGGAAATCACTTACAAACTTACACGGAAAACACATGTTGTGTTTGTGTTTTACGTGTGTTTGTAAGTGTTTTCCACGCTTTTCCGTGTGTTTGTAAGCGTTTTCCGTGTGTTTGTAAGTGTATTCCGTGCGTTTGTTTGTGTTTTCCGCGCTTTTCCGTGTGTTTGTAAGTGTATTCCGTGCGTTTGTTTGTGTTTTCCGCGCTTTTCCGTTTGTTTGTGTTTTCCCTGTGTAATTTGTAAGCGTTTTCCGTGTGTTTGTGTTTTCCGTGCTTTCCAATGTGTCTGCATGTATTTTCCGTGTCTTGTAACGCTTATAGTAGCCTAAAATTTATTTTTCCGCGCGTTTCCATGAGTTTCCGTGTTTTAGTCTCACCCCCATTGATTTACTATTGGAGTTGCTCCACAGTTGCGATGAGTGTTCGAGTTCAACCACAAACCGTAGGTGGGCGACCTATTGGATCGTTCCTCCCAAGACCCGATTTACATGCCGGGACTCCCGAAAGGTTGGGGGGGGGGGCTCACTCCTGTGGGAAGAGTAGCTGTAGCTCATACCAGTGGGATGCATTGACAGCGTTCCATTATTTTCAGTGGTGAAACATATGAGACAAGCCGCTATGTCAGGCTATTTTGTGGCGACACAAAAGTGTTCCATTTGAAGCGACTCTTAACAGTTTCTAATTAAAAAGAATACCCTTGTTTTCTATATAATCTTAAATTTTTAGTGTCCGGTGAGTGCATTTTCAGTAATTAGAAAATTTAGGATGAAAACTTTAGTTACTTAGGAAGTGAACTTCAACTTGAACCCTCTAAACAGCAGGGTTGGCAAAAATCCTGGGTTTTCAAAAACCCAACACACTGGGTTTTTTTTTGGGGGGGGGACCCAAAAGTCTTTCAAGTCAAAGGTACTTTCACCGGACTTCTGATGCTTTTTCTGGCAACTAACCTGCTACCCTGCCAGTTCGGCACTATAAATTATCGACGATATTTCATATTTTTTGTAATGTGTAACGAAAGGAAACTGATTGAAATAGTTTGCAATGTTATATTTAATTACTAGTGGGGTAACCTGTCATAAATGACGAGAGCAAAATTCACAGCCCTTTTATGACGTCAAACCAAGTAACAAACCCGATTAGAAATTGATGACGTTCATAAAAGGGCTGAGCAAAAGAAATTCTAATGCTGGGCACAATTGCCTGTGATAAACTGTAGTTTAATTTTGCTACTATTATCCCCTCCCCGTTTTATATTTAAAAGAGAAAATGAGTTTTTCATTTTCTCTGGTGTGCGCATGTGCGTCGTTTGTTCCTTTTTTTAATCCTTTCATTTCAATTTCAGTCACCCCCTCCCACTTTTTGCCCCTCCACGTTTCTCTCTCACGTCTCCCCCTTCTACACTTTCCAACCTTTTTCCCCCTCTCCAATTTAATATCATGGGGTTCTTGGATGGGATAATATAATTAATATAATTTCAAATGCAGGTTGTGGTGGTGTGGTTTTTTTTTTTAAAAACCCGGGTTCCACAAAATTTAAAACCATTGTTTTAATGAATCTACCAGTGATTAGGTTTTGTTTGTTGTTGGAACCCTGTTCGAAGTGTTCAAGTGCGAAGTTTACTTCTTGAATTATTTGGGTTTGAGAATTTTAAACTTTTTTTCAAAAAACAGTAAATAATTTTTCTCGTTTTTTTTTTTGGAAAAAAAGATGAGAATAATTGTTTGGTGTTGAGTTTTTAAAATATTTCTGCTTATTTTGGTGGATTATTATTATTATTTTTGTATAATGTCTGGAGTTTGATGGACTCACTCAATATTAAAGCAGATTACGTTTTTTTTTTGTATTTCTTCTGTCTGCGTGTATTTACACAGTATATATTTTGACTGAGTGAATGTGTGTGTGTCTGTGTAAAAAGATAGGGATACTTTGGGGCGGAGATGGGGATAAATGGGGATGGAAATTGGACGAGATCTGTGATTCTTTTCTAATCCTTGAGCCTATAGTGGGAGAAAAAAAAGTCCCTTTGGAATCTTTTAGCGTGAGAAATAAAAACATTTTGCAAATAATCCAAATATCAAAAATAGTTTGTTGCTTTGGATAAATGTTGATTTTGTATCATTTCAGTTTGATGGAGGGAATGAAGTGTGTGTGTGTGTGGGGGGGGGGGGGGGTTGGGATGAGGGTAAGGGGGGGGGGCTAAAATGTGGGTGAATGTTGTGTTCATTGCCTCTTTTTCTTCCTCCTTTCCCCCTAAATGATGGCAACAGTATTGGTTTCGGTTTGAATGATGATGATGATGATGAAGAGGAGGGATAGAAAACGTTCCAAAGAAAGAGAAACATCTTGAAGAAGTTGCATTTTGTCTCGAAGTTGAAAATGTGGTTTTTAAGAGTTATTATTGCAGTTAGTTAACTTTGATGTCAAAACGCCCCCCTAGAATTCTGGTTATTCTTAACTATCTTTTGGAACGCAACATTGAAAGTGTTTTAAAAACTAGAAGTGTAGCCCAACTTTAAATAATTTTATTAGTAAATATTATTTTTAAGCTGAGTTGAATATCAACCCTAGAAATGTCTGAAAATTAGAAAATTTTCAAGAGTATTGGGAATAAGTAAGGGAATTTTGCAACAACAAAAATATTAAAGCTGGAAAAGTCAGGGAATTTTTTTCCCCTAAAATTTCAATTGCAGTGATTCAAAAAAAAAAAAACCGCTTAAAACTTGATTTAAAAAAATTCAATGTTCTAAAAAGTAACAAAATGAGAGAGGCGCTCATTTCTAAAACATACTAAGTACAAAAATGCATTGCTTACGGAAAGGGCAGCAAAATTCTCTCCGTAACTTGTTTTTCGCTCTTATACTTTTAGATAAAATGTTTTGTCAAGATCAATAGTTAATTAGTGAAATTGAACATATAGAATGCTCATAGTAGTCGTCCATTGTGAAAAACAAGAAAAATTAAACATAAATGACAGGCCTACTCTCTTTTATAAAAAAAAGCTTGGTCGTGAGTTCAAATCCCCGTGCAATGTCAATTATTTTCAAATATTTCAAAAAGTGAATGAACAAAAAAACAAAACAAACAAATTATGAAGTTGAAATAAAAGCGAGTAATAAAAAAAAAGGTTAACATTCAATTTGGAAGATGTGAGGGAATTTCGGAAATAAAAATCGGAGGGCAACCTTGTCAAATGATTAGTAAAGCCTCGTTTTCACGCGGATAGTTCTTTCATGAGAGTAGCTAGCTGTTGTGAAAGTTGCGATAGTTCACTCTCGCGATAGGAACTGTCTACATTTCTTGAAGTAACAGTGATGGTTCTGTCACATGACAGTGTGACGTCTACTTCACAGATTTAGTCAACAACAGTGTTGCCTCTCCCTCCAGAAGTCAAATTTCCCTACAATATGGATATTTCCCTACAAGCGCCGGTCACACAACAACTATTACTATTGCGACTGCAGTACTATCAACTATCTAGTCAAAACGAGATAGTGTGATAGTGCTATCGCAACAGTGTGATAGTGACTATCATGTGGTCTTCGCGATGATAGTTCTCGCGATAGTTGCTGCTCTCATGACAGCAACTATCGTGAAAACTATCATCATGAAAACACGAGGCTTAAAACATTTTAAATTCTCGTTAAGGCCTTGCTTAGAGCTCAATGAAGAGAACTCTTAAAAAATATTCCAAAAACATAAATGAAAACAAAAGCAATTTTGTAAATCCCTGTGTTGCTGTCTGCACATGGTCACCCTGACCGCTGCAGTGTTACATTTCCCTGGATTTCCTGTTATATTTCCGAGTACTCAGATTTTCCACTCTGAAACAGCAGTTTTTGGAAGAAAAAACTATCATTTCTTGAGTTCCTAGCCAAGGCCTTCAGTGTTGCTGTTCTGAAAGAAAAAAACCGCAAGCTGAGTTCGTAAATCAGCAATCAGCTGCTGTTCATTTTAAACCGATTAATTAAACCATAAGAAATAAATTCTAAAATTCTATTGTTTAAAAACGATATTTATTTCTGATGGTTTTAAAAACGAATCATCATTTTTGAGTACAGATTATTAAAAAAAAAAATTTGTTTTCACTTTTTTGTGTCAAATGGTCCAATTTGTTTAGGGGGAGAGAGAGAGAGAGAGAGAACTGTGGTTATTTTTCATTTAGGCCTAGTAATGCTGGGTTTCTTTCGTATGTTTTTTTTCTTTTCATTTTACAATCTGGTTACTTGGCGATTGATCTTTCAAATGTGTTTTACGAATTCCATGCCAACAAACAAACAAACCAACGCCAAATGTTGTGTTTAAAAATAAGGGGGGGGGGGAGTTATAAGGGTGGTGTTAAGGGACTAGAAGGGGCTTTATAGGTTGGAGAAGAAGTGTTGCTTCTAAATGTGTGTGAATGATATCTTGGAGTTTGTTGTTTTCTATTCGAAAGCAACCACTTGAGTCTTCTTTTTCTATTTATAAAGAGAGATGGCCAACCATATTCTACTCAAAGAGCCAATTTCTATTCACTGTATAATCTTGGTGTTTTCTCTTTTGAGCGCCATTTTTGTTTTTCTCCTTCTAATCTGAGCATGCTGAAGTTATTATTGAATGAGATTTTTTTTTAGTTCTCTTTGAATTCTATTCCTATATATAATAATAGTTGAGTGATGAAAGCCTGACAACTGCATCAGAGCAGAAAAAACTTAAAACCCATTTTCATCAGAATCACGTTTTCTTTTTTAATTTCACACACAAAAATCGCTTCCTTTTTTTTATCACTTTTCTTTGTTGTTGTTGATTTCCTAATTTTGTTTTGTATATTTCTATTAAGGTGTTTTTGAAGTAGAAATTCCTCTCAAACTTTGGTTATTCTGTCGTTCAGGTACAAAATGTAGAAACATTATAATTTAAATTATTATAATTTAAAAATAAGCTTTTTATGTGAGTTTCAAACTCATGATTCAAGTTTTGAAAGAAATCAACATTGAAAATACCGTGGTTGAGGCTACCCTTCTAGTTTCTTTTAACTTTGCACTTCTGAACAGACTGAATAATCGGAGTTTGAAAATCAGATGTTTATAGAAATCATTCATCTTAATTGATTTTGAAAACATTGCCCGCAATGTAATAATGTCTCTCGATTCACATGTATTCTGTTATTTGCGCGACCTAGCGGCAATAAAGAGAAACAGTACTGGAAAACAAATATCAATGTCTCATTTGAACATTTCTGTTGAATAATTACGTACTAATTAATGAACCTAATACATATTCATGTACAGTATGTAATACTTTACACTACTTCAAACAAAAACGTTTTATTTGAACAATTCAAAGTTATTCTTTTCTTGTTGAAATGCTGATTATTATTAACTGCTAAACTTTTATTGTTTTCTTATCTTGCAATTGTTCATTGTTTTTTTCTTCTTCATTTTGTTAAATAATAAAAATGATTAAAATTAATTAGTTAGAAAATATTTTTAATAATTTTTATAATTCGTCAATTAAAAAATATAATTAAAGTAATCAAAGTAAAAATTTCTTTTTTTTTTTAAAAAAAAAGTCTCAAATAATTTCAGAAAAAAAAAAACAATTTAAACTAAATAATTTTGTCAAATTAATGATTTTACATAATTATGGTATTTTAATTGAATTTATTCTGGTATCATTTGAAAATTTTTTTAAAAAAAGAAATCAATACTTACTTTAATATAGTCAAGAATTCTAAAAATTATTAAAAACATTAAACATAAACCATATTTACATTTAATAATAGAAAGAAAAAAATCACTCATTTTCAATTTCAACTTAAAAATTTATCTTAAAAAATACTAAAAATCCATTATTTGTTTTCTGTTTCAAATTTTCAATCATTTTTTTTTTTTTTTGCAAACACAAATTCCATATTTAAAAAAATACGTTTACAAAAAATGACAATCACTTAAGTTTATTCAAGTAAAAAGTACAGAAATAAGAAGAACTTTGTTGCTCTTTCCGTCTTCTTCTTCTTCTTCCATTTGAATGGCATTTAGATATATTAGTTTTCTATATAAGCTTACAAATAAAACCCCTTTAATAATAATGTCCCTTATATATTCTTATAAGATGTAAGAAGATGGTGGTGGTTTTGGATTAATCTTTAGAAGAATATACAACAAACTCATACATGTATTTCACGAAAAACAAGAAGAAGAAAAACGTGAATAATGTTTATAGGAATTGCACTTTTGAGTCTTTTTTTTTTCTTTCAAGATTTCTAGAAGAGATAGAGAAAGAAGCATGTCTATGGTGGACTTACATTCTCTGTCTGTCTGTGTGTGTTCGTTGTTGCGCGAAATAGATCCTATTCTAAATTCATGTTTCAAGTGAATTTTCTGTCTGTCTTTTTTTTTTTTTCATTTCTCTGTATGCAACTTACATGTGTGTGTGTGTGCTCTTTCATGTTGTCTTGTCTGTTTTCTACCTTCTTTTTGTGGGGATATTCACGGTAAATGGATCTTCTTGATACCCAGAATTGAACCTTAGAAAAAAAAGTTCTAATCCTGTTGCATTCATTCATATGTACACATACAGGGGGGGGGGGGAGTTAGAAGCCAAGAGAGATAAGTTACATTTTGATATTAAAACCGGGGGAGTTACCCTGTAAGTAAGCACATTTTGTCACTGAAATGATTAAGAGTTTAGTGGACAAGAAGAGAAATAAATGGCAAAATGTTGCTCATTGCTGCTTTATAATAAAACGTGTTAAAAGGTAGAACTATATCATTGATGTCTATGGCGGTTTCATAACTTCTTACTTTGAATTCAATTATTAAGCAGAGTTGTAGTAGTTTTGTCACTTATTCCTCTTGGCTTTTAAGCTCGACATCGATTAAGGGATTTTGGGGGATGGTGAAGGAGGGGTGAAATGAGGTGGATTTCTTTTTATATATTCAGATATTGCTTGGTTGCCTTGAAGCTATTATATCTATATATCTATTGATATTGCATCTCACTCACTGTAGGAGGTTTTTCGATCTTCTTATTGAAATGTGAACTTGTATTCAATTTCAATCTTTTTCACTTTTCTGAACTTCGAACAACAACCAAACCCACCAACAAAAAAATCATATATACAAGTATATCCATTTATGAAGGAAATGACGTCGAAGTTTCATCATCATTGGTTGGAATTCTTTTTTTTTTTTTTTTTTTTTTTAAGACTTTCATAAGTTTATTTTTTAAAAAAAAGAAGTTTCTGATATTTTTATTTATGAAAATGAAAGTTAAAAATATCGACCATTATGTGTAACTTGTTTTAGAAGTAAAAACGTCAAACTAGAATTTTGAAAATAACAAATTTGGTGGTAAATTGACTAGAACTTTAGGAAGTGTGTATAATGTTTACTTAAAACTTAAAAATACATTTTGGCATTCAACCTGTTGCCGAAAAAAACACCTTCAGTTTCTTCTTAAAGTTGTTCAATAAGCGTGATTTTAAAGTATAAACGCCTTTCAAACTTTTGATTATTTTGCCTTTCAGGTATAAAATGAAGGACAATTTGAACCTGTTTTAGAAACTAGAAGGGTAGCTCATATCACTTAAGGGCATTTTCATGTTAATATTTTTCAAAATGAACTTTTTTTTTTGGAGGGGGGGGGGGGTGGTTGAAAAGGATCCAACTTTAAAAAGGTTTATTTTGAGATGATTTCTACTTTCTCTTAATTTTGCTCCTGAAAGAGAGCTGAGTTGGAAAATTAGCTGTTCATATAAACCATCTTAAGACACAAAGCATCCAGTTTTTTTTTTGTATAATTGTCTTTATAATTGAAATGTTTTGTTGTTGCATTTGCATATTTGGCATTATCCAGTCAGTGGCTATGGAGCCATAAATAGCTCAATTTTGCATCCAAGGCAAGAATAAAACAGTGGCATCCTCTTAGTTAGTGGCCATTCTAGTTATTTTGCGCAAATATTTCTGCACTCCGAGCTTTTGCGTCTGAGGCCTCACTCTCCTTACCCACTTGTGCGTGCGTGCCACTGTGTGGCTCCTTCTTTCCTTTTCATAAACACACTGATATTTGTTGCGATTTGTAACACACTCTGTATTGCTCTCAATAATAATAATAACAATAATAGTAAGATTGTGTTTCATCTTCTTCGCTTTTTCTTCTCTATGAGGTTTTACATGTAGACCTCTATATATGTCTGTGTATGTGGTCATCATCTTGTTTTTATATTATTACATAGAAAAGAAGTTAAAAGATACAAAACCGCGTAAATTGTATTGAGCTACATAGTGTAGCCAACAGCTGTATCAGTGTCAAATCAAGTGTAAAAAAAAAGAAACTTGCAACATTGAGAAAGACACACAAAGAAAAGTGAGGCAGGGAAGAACTTAGTGGACGAAGAAAGAAAGAACAAGGGTAGGGTGGAGGTGGTGGTGGTGGGGGGGGGGGGTAGGATAATGGAGGATACCAAGCGTGAGAAATACACTCCTGTTGTGCGTGCGTGCGTTTTTGTGTGTTTCGAAGATGCATGGGTGGATCTCAGGGATACCAACATGAGGAGCATCGTGATGGACACACCGATGTGGGTGGGGCTCGCTTTTCCCCTTTTTTTATACTTGCATGTAATACACTTGTATATACAGTGTATATGTATACAGGGTGTTCATAAAGTTCTTGTGCAAATTCTGGACTATCATTGCTCTTTCATGAAGCTTGCGACGTCAGAGTGATTAAATAAAAATTTAGAATTGTTATATTTGTCTGATGGGTAATAACAAATGTTTTCAGGAATTTCAAAAGGGTTCTTGCATTATTTTGTTATTGCATAAAAATGACAGAATAGCAAATTTGTTGGCAGTTCCTTTGACGTCATAAGGGCGACGACGCAAGAATATAAACAATCTGTAAAATACAAAAGAAAAGAAATTTATTCAAGATTTAGCATATTTAATTATAGAAATGTTAACTTTCGACATGTCCACCATTTTTTTTGTGGATACAAATGGGGAAAACGCGTTTCTAAAGTTCTCTTCGAACACGGTTCTGCTGTTGTGTTTCGTGTTATAAGCATATCACACATCACGTTTAGAGAGTGAGGTTTCGTCGAGTAAACTACGGTTTAACTTTTAACATGTCCTCAAAGTAAAAAAATAAAATAATCTGCTTGGTACAAGTCTGTAGAGTGAGGTGTTGCTCAACGTGTTGGCCCACCACCACCTACCTCTTTTGAGTCATCTATCGTAAACAGCTTGCTGAAAAACGATGCTCTGTTAATAAGTCCTGTGCCCTGTTTCTTAAAAAATACGAGTCTTGTAATAACAAGTGAATTCTACGGAGCCCTAATCAGGACATGCATCGATAATTCACAATGTTATTATTAATTAACAACTCGTAATGACAAATTGTGAGTTTGTGACGTATGTTCTTTACAGTTATCCATATAATTCACTTGTATTACAAGACTTATATTTTTGAGAAACAGGGCCTAGGCTACACATAACTTCAGTTCACAAATAAGGTAAATTCTTCAGCACGTTCGAGTGAAGTTATTGAAAATTGAAACTGCACAACTTCACAAGGACTTTGTGGACACCTTGTATGTATGTATGTGTGTGTGTGTGTGGGAGGCGACATTCCCCATTTTTACCCTCCTTCTGTAATAGTAGTTGCATCGATTGTTATTTACACACAAACACAGACAGATACACAGCTGTTGCCTCCATCTTTTTCCACCATTGTAACCTGCCTAATCTGACCTATTCCTTCCTCCTCCTCATCTTTTTCTTCCCCCCCCCCCTTGTTTGATTTCAAGTTGCAGCGGGTGGATTTTTTTTATATATATTTATTTTTCCGTTGTTTGCTCGAAAGAATCTTCTTTCGTGATCAAACGTTAATTAACAATAGGGGTTTTTTTCTCTCCCTTCTCTCCTCTTGTGTGAATCTCCCATTTATAATATTATATCTATAAACAGATAGAAAAGTGGGTGAGTAAGGTGGTGGTCTCTCATACTTGAACTCTTAAAACCTTTCATCCTTTTCTCTCTTTCATTCAACTAATCACTTTGATTATTCGCTTGTTTATATTCTGTATCACACCTTGTCATAATCATTGTTTAGCCATTTAAACTTAGACACGTTTTGAATGTGTAAATCTTTCTAAAGAGAGGGTTTTCTATGAAAAAAAAAAATGATGAGGTCGCGTATAAGCCCCTTGCTGTTTTGGAAGTGGGCAATCACTGCATACACACTTAAATTGTGTGTGCATTTTGTGCCAAAAAAAGTGACACTTTTTAACTGAAAAGTGGATTGACACACGCACACAAATAAAACACTCAGATGAAACAGACAACTATTAGTACACACATACAGTAATGGCAACTGTTTGTGTTCATTAATTTAATATCATTTATGAAAGTTAGTTTCATATGAGAAAATCTATTATGAAATTATTACTATTAATGAAAATACCCTGAAGTGTGATTGAGCTACGCTTCTAGTTTCTAAAACACTTTTTAGTTTTTTCTTCATTTTGTTCACGAAAGACAGAATAATCAGAGTTCGGAGGGACGTTTACACTTAAAACAAAACCACCTTAAAATGGTCAATGAGCAGCTGATTTTCGAATTCTTGATTAGTCTGTCTTTCAGAAGAGCAAAATTAAGAGAAACTTTGAAAGTGTTTTAGAAACTAGAAGTGTAACTGAATCACTTAAGCTTATTTTTCATGTTGACATCTTTTAAAATAAACTGTTTTATAGAACTTGACATAAAACGGGTATATTTTGAAAGAAATAACAATACCCTTGAAGCTACTCTTCTAGTTTCTAAAACAAAGTCAAGTTTCTCTTCATTTTGCACTTGAAAAACAGAATAATCAGAGTTCGAGAGGGGTTTACACTTTAAAATCATCTTAATAAACTTATTTATTCTCCAAATGGGTGAAAATCGGTGAAGCTTAATAATAGCGACTATAAAATTTTGTTCTTCTTGGTGCTAAACACGGTATTAATCGTTACTTAACTATCACTTTCTGATGACGTGATTCGTTAATTGGCGACTATACAATTACCTATGTTAGTTGCTTCTATTTTTGTTGTAGAAAATTTTGGTGCGTAGAGCAAATAGTTGCCCTAAATTCTTTTTATTTACAAGTTGCTGAGGCAACATTTTCTTTCAATGATTTTCATGAATAGATTTTTTTACGATCAATGAAAAAAATTTCCTCCCCTCCCCTCCCCCCTTTCCTCTTGGAGCCTCTCCTAGTTTTTTATTTTTGCATCTTTTATATTCAAATAGAAGTGATTTCATAATATTTGATTCCATTTTTTTTGTTGAAACAATATTTTTCTAAGAAAAGAGAGAAGAAAAACGGGGAGGGGGAGGATGAAACATATATATTATATATTATTTATGCTGCAGATTTGAAAAGTGCTTAAAATTCCAATTTTCTTGTCATCGTCGACATTTTCTTATTCCGGTGTCTTGGCGTCACATGTGTAAGACAACTTAAGACCACCTCCTCCCTTTTTCCTTTCTCCCCCTTTTCCTCCCGTATATTTCCGAATTCCGTTTTTTTTTTTCATATCGTTTTTTAACTATGTATTTTACGTTTTATCATGACAGAAAATTGTCAACTATCTTTTTTTTATCTTCCTAAGGGCGACATTACAAATACGGTTCTATCCTTAGGTGAGGGATGAGGGAGAGAGTAGGAAAGATAGTTGTGAGAATATTTGATTTTAAAATGCGGGAGAGGCTTGATGGGTTTGCCTTAGGGGGCCACCTTAGGAGCCACATTTTGGCTCACGGGTTGTATCTTTTGATGAGAAAAAGATGAAAAAATTGAAGGAAAAAATTCGATTTTTTTTTTCTCTTTTCCCGTTTTTTATATATATTTTAATAAATAATAAAAGCTGCAAATGTCAATCTTTTGATTCTGTCAAAACGTCGATTTTTTTTAAAAAATAGAAGACTTTAGTTTTATTGGTAGTTTATTTTAATTATATTTTTGATGTGATCGTTTTAGATCGTTTTTATAACATTTGTACTTTTGTGCGTTTCTTAAATTGTGACGTTTTGAAATAAATCAATTGTGGTTATTATTATTTGAAATCGCAACAGTTATTCAAAGTGTCTGTATACAGTACAGAAGTATATCAAGAAAAATAAAAGATTTTTTAAGAGTCAGAATTTTGAGAATTACATTTTTAATTAATTATAATATATTTTATAATTAATTAAAAATGTATTTCTCAAAATTCTGAATGTTTTATTTTTTTATCATCTTATCTTATATATTTTATTATATAATTATTTTTTTACAAACAGTATTATTACAATTATAATTTAAAAAAACATCGTTTATTTTATATTTGAATTTGAACAAGAAAATTAAACCAAAAACATGTTTTTTTTTGTGATACTCGCTTTTATACAAAATAAAAAGACGTCTAAAAAGTAAAAACAAAACTTAAGCATAATCCGCTCTTGTCTTGCTGGTGTAGTGGTTAGTGTCTCAGACCATCGTAATGTTGGTCAAACTTGGTCATGAGTTCGATCCCCGTGCGGTGTGAATTATTTTCAAGCAAACGAACATACAAATAATTATAAAGTTTCTCGAACGCTTCTCGAATTTGAGGAGAAATATTAAGCCGTTGCGACACGTAGCAACAATTGAGCAACTTAAGAGCAACATAGCCGTATTGTTTCATGAAAACCCGAATTGTTGCTCACAGATTCAAAGCAACAGAATTTTCAAATAGAACTTGGTTCTATTTTCGAACAACCATTTCAGCCAACAGCCAATAATAACGGCTTGAATAATCACATGACTATTTCAAATTTACAACTGATGAAGAAGAGGGAGACGAAACAAAATGTCCTACAGTCTTTGCAAAGCTCACAACCTCTTTGTTTCATTGGTGGTTGCTTTCATCTAAGTTTCATGAACGCTGCAACATGTATCAGTGGTGTTGCATGCAACAACTACTGTTGCTACAACTAGTATTATTGTTGCTTGAGTGTTGCTACCTGTAGCATCAGCTTTAAAGAGATAATTGAAACGCATACACGGACCACCTTTCAACTACAAAATGAAATCAGGTAGTCGTCAAAACCAACCATTTCGGCCCTTGGCACACAAGATACATTTGGACCACATTACAACTACCTCAGAAAACTAAAAAGTGCTCGGTTTTGGGCGATAAAACGCGTCGAAAAGTGGTAAAAAAAATTGGTAAATCAATCAAATAACTGTTGTGAAATCGATACAACAAATGACGTCACCTTTAACTTTTATGCTTTTATCAAATGTTGCAAAAGGTAAAAAGATAGATGGAGAGAGAGAGAGAGTGCGCACACAACATACTGTACTTAACTACAGTATATCTGGTTTTATGTTAATATAATTTTATTCCAAACTTTGCTTTATCATTGCCGGTAACCTTATTTTTTTTATTTCTCATCGTTCGTTTCTTTTTCTATTTCTGCATCTTTCTCTCTCTCTCTCTCTCTCTCACACACACACACACACACACACACACACACACACACAATCTCTCTACTATAATCAATGATTCCTTTAGAAAATGATAAATAAGAATCACGCTTATCACAAAACTGAAAAGATTTCACGTGTGAGTGTGTTGTGTGTGTGATGGGATTAGGCTAAAGGGCATTAGGAACGAGGGAGGGAGGGGGGGGGGGGTGAGATACGGATCGATACACATTTTAATAATTTTATTTGTACATATCTATCTCTTAAAAAATAATACAACTGTCAAACTTTGTGATGTGTTGTTGTTCGTTGCGACTTTTGCTTTTTAAAAAATGGCTCACAATCATTTTCTCAATAGTCGTAATGTTTTTTTTCTACTAAAGTTATTGGTAGGATTTTAATTTCAAGAAATAAAAATTATCAAAATTTATATATATTTTTGCAATGTAAAGAAATTCTAAAAAAAAAGACCTTCATGAAGCTCGTAGGCCGGTGATGGGCTTTGTGTGGGCCTCGAGGGCCTTATGAACTTTTGCATAATTCCAGCCCAAAATCTAACTCCAAAATGGGCTGGGTTTCGATTTCTTACAAATTGTGAAAAACGACAGTGAAGTTGACCTTTGTATTTGTGTAAGGTTCAAGCTGTCTCCTCACACGGATAAATGAATTAATTTCGTTAAGAAATATGATTATGTATTTTCATGTGGTTCATTAAGTTCGTTAATTATCAAGGGAATCTTGCATATAAAATAAAATTAATATCATGTTACATTTTGACGATGTTTATTACTCCTATATCATCATCATCATCATCATCAGAGAGAGAGAAAGAGAGAAAAAGAGAAATAAAAGAGTAGTTTGAGCCCGGTTTCAGTAAGTTCGAGCGAAATTGAGTGAGAGAGTGCAATGTTAGGATAAATTACTTTTATAAGTAATGAATTTCAATTAAGAAATTTTAAAAAGAAATTATTTACAGTTACCCATTTTTCTCAAAGTAATTTAATTACTTTTCAAAATAGATCTTTTCTCATTTCACGTAGAATAAAAACACCAAGACTACTCTAATGATGATGTTTCTGACGTTTGTCAATCGTGCATTGTATTTGTACATATAAAATGAAGACACTGTTGTCTTGCAGACTTGCCTATGAGTGTGATTGTATTTCACTCAATGTCGCTCTTTCAAGGTTGACGTGCAAAGAATTTTTGGTGTTGCATTGTCTGCCAGCGCACCTGTAAAGAAATTCAATTATTATGGTATATTTTCGTGATGAAGAGAAGCTTTTAAGAGTATGTTTAGAGAATATGTTTTAAAAAGTTAAAGCAAAAGCTAATTCAGATGTCTCTTTAAAGGTATTTTTCTTTGTAAGATTCTAAAAATAGTTAATTCGCTAATACCTAGTACACACATCTGATAATTTAAATAATAAACGTGTTCTACAGAGCCCCGTGAAGGTCAAACAAACAATATGCCGAATTCAATTTATTCAGTTAATAATCTGAAAATATTGAGTTAATACTTAAATATCTTATATATAAACTATTGACAAAATATTGATTTAGTGTTTTAATTTTAAAATAATAATAAAGTAAATTTTTATTTGGTGTTCATCTCCTTAACTGGATTCCGCATAATTCACCTAAACACATTTAATTTGAATTCATTTAACTCATGTGTGTGTGTGTGTGTGTGTACAAGGTATTAGTGTGTGTTCATAGGGTTGATGATATTGATGGTGGTGTGGTCTCCGTTGCTAGGAATAGTTTCTAACTGGGCATGTTGCCAATAATGTCATAGTGCCATTTGACCATTTGGGACCGACAACGAGGTTCCTTTTCTTGTTAATGATGTTGAAACTACAATATTTGGAAGAGAGCTAATCAGCTATATTTGGCCTACTGCTAGCCTCCGAGTGTACGGAGCCTATCCTCTTTCACATTGTTGCGCACTTCTGACGTGTGGCGGAGGAGGTGGAGACTAGATTTTACATTTAGTACAATAAATAGCTGATTTTGTGTGATAGCTACATTCTCTACGATTATATATTTGAAGTTCATGTAAATTGTAATGCAGTCTGCCGCGCGCGCACGCGTGTGTCTGTGGTTTTATTGATTGTGTATGTACCATCTTGACGTCACAATGCGGATTGTTCAAACCGAAACGTTATTACCTAAAAAAGTATATGAAAATTAATGAATTCGTGCAATTACGATGAATGTACAGGGTGAGAAAACATTCAATGGATTTTTAATTTAGATTAAAATAACGGATTTCTTTTTAATTTATTTAAAAAATTCTTAGAGAAAAACTGATCACATTACAATTAAACTTTAAGATGGTTTGTGAATAGCTGTTTTAGAAACTAGAAGGTAATCCAATCACTTAAGGGCATGTTCATGTCTTTCAAAATAAACTTTTCAGAGACAAAAAAATACCGTCTGCTTAAAGTTGGGCCATTTTCAAACTCACACATATAGTTTATTTTCAAAGATGCCAACATGAAAATACCCGTAAGTGATTGAGTTAACCCTTCTAATTTCTAAATCACTTTCAAGTTGTTTCTTTTCGCACCTGAATTATAGAATAATCAGAGTTCAAGAGAGGCAGTTACACTTTAAAACCACATTAATTTTGTTTTGAATGGTGAACTGGAAAAAGCGAAAAAATTTTATAACTTGATTTACTATGAACTTTCTTTACGTCAGAATTAAAACATTTTTAATTTTCAATTTGTTTATAAAAAAACATAAGATTTATTTTTTTTTTAAATTAAAATCATGTGATTGAAAGTGATTTTTGATCGGACCAATTTTTAAAGAATGTCATATCAAATATTGACATTCTTTAAAAATTATGCCCAATCAAAATTCATTTCCACCTTTTATTTTAACCCAATAGAAACATCCCATTAGAACGGTGGTTTTTTTTTAAACGTTTAAGTTTTCTTCCTCGATTTTTTTTTCTTTGTGCAATGTTTTTAAGTAGCAATTTTTTTAAAAAAAAAGTGAAATAACGTTTCTTTCTTTTTATTTAAGCTAAAAACTTTAATCTATAATTCATGTAGTTTTTGGTGGATGTGTTTGGTGGTGACTCGTGAGGGGGTTCATACGGATGGAAGACTAAAAGAGGGATTTTTAAGGGTTTTTTTTAAAGAAGAAGAATGAAATACCGATGAAACTGGCAACAACAACGTTCGAGTATTATCGTCTCTAAAGTTTTAAACATGAATTTTTTAGTATTCGTACACTTTTCACGTCATTTGTAATTTTCGGAAGCATTTTTGACGGTGGATGTTTTTTTTTTGCACTTAAACTTTATATAATTTAGTTTGGCAACGTGTTTTTTATGGAGGAGAAAGCAAAAAAAAAACGAAGAAAACTTGTGACACCGTGTCTACTTTTTTTCTACTTTAAGAAAAACACAAAAAACAGTTTTTTTTCTTTCGTTTCAGTCGTGGTTGGAAGTTGTCCTTTTTATTTAAATGCGGCCTCCAAATATTAATCTCTCCTTTTTGAATGGGTGGTAAAACCTTATAATGAAATTTTCTGATAACTACAGGCAATTAGAAATCAGGACAAACAGAAGTTGGCTCCGCCTTTATGACGACCGGCAACTTCTAATTGGTTGATTATGTAGTCTCACGTCACATGCTCCGCCCTTTTTCAACGTCGAACCACACAACAAACCAATTAGAAGTTGCCGGTCGTCATAAAAAGGTCGGAGCCAACTTGTGTTCGTCCCGATTTCTAAATGTCTGTCTGATAACTGAGCACGCAAAATATTCATATTACTCTATCACTAAACAAAAATAATGCTGTGTTTATAGTAAACATTTCACGATGGTATTCTTTTAACTACTTACTTCTTCATTATATCTTCTCTAAATTATTGACGAAGGAAGATTTTTAAATTGGTTTGTTTACAACTGACAATTTGTCTTTCTGGAAACGTAATTTATTAGATTTAAGTGACTTGAACACTGAAAGCTGAAGAACTTCTTATTTTGGAAATTTTATTTATAAATTCCTCCCGAAAAAAACTGGGAAGAAATTCTTTTTTTTGAGGAATGTTCCCTTATAAATTTCTTCCCTTGAAAAAAATTCCCACTGTGAATATTCCCCAACTCACAACACTAATCTTTTATGATTGAGAATTATCCCCCCCCCCCTTGTCACGTGACTCTCGCCCTGATTGCAGGTACTGAGTTGAATTGAAAAGTTGCTCATCAGTTATGATTCACTCTTCTATCGTCTTCATGGATGTTGCATTTTATACAATGCCTTATTGCAAGACGACGTGGGGAGGAGGAGGCTAGCAATGTTTCTATTCAGTGGGGGGTTGGAGTAGAATAATGTTGTCTCTGCCATCCTCGGTCCTCATCCTAGTTCCCTCGATGGTATGTGAGAAAATCACATTTCCTCCTACTATTAGCCATTTGTTTAATCAACTGGGGTTGGATAATGTTAATTAGGTCTCTTTGGTACTCTTTAATTATTTAATGTAATTCCCTAATTGGGCTTAATTGCTAGCCTCCACGTCCAAAACTCTCGTTGTGGTGCGATATGGATTCGTGTCAGCACTTAAGAAGGCTCTTAAAACATCTAATTTGTCCATGTAATGATAGACGGCGCCACCATCCCGCTATAGAAATACATTGACGGAATTACAATGTATTTCTTTGGCGAAACGGTAGCGCCGTCTAGCACAACACGGACAAATTAAATGTTTTAAGAGCCTTCTTACTCTGCTTGATGTTCAACAAGAAAAAAGTTAATTTAAGTTAATAAAAGTTTAATTTAAGATACACACACGTCACTCGGACTCTTGATTAAAGTATTTCAATAACGAAGTTAAGAAAAAAGTTGAAAGTCATTTAGAAACTAGATGGGTAACTGAATCAGTTAAGAAAATTTTTATGTTCATATCTTTTAAAATAAACTTTTTATAAACAAAAATTAAAAAAAAATACTGTTCAAAGTTGAATCATTTTTAAATTCACATAAAAAGCTTATTTTGAAAGATATCAATATGAAAATGATGAGCTGATTTAAGCTATCATTCTAGTTTCTGTAACACTTTCTAGTTTCTTTTTATTCTGCACCTGAAAGACAGGAAATATAATCAACGAGTGTGAGAAATGTTGACACTTTTAAGGGGCCACCTTAATAATATTTTTTATGTTGAAAAATGAAAAAGTTTCAACTGAACTTAGGTTTTTTTTTGCGAACTGTTCAAGAGTTCGATTATATCAGCTGTTTACAAATCATCTTAAATCAATATATTACTTGGGTTTTTAACTTTTTACAAAACTAAAAGAAAACTAGAAAAGTCAATGCCGATAATTGAAGGTTTTTCCCTCCCCCTCTCTCTCTCTCTCTCTCTCTCTCTCTCTCTCTCTCTCTCTCTCTCTCTCTTCGTTGAATGTTTGCTATCTTTAAAAAAATAACCTTTTTTTTTGCTCACGACTTTTTTTTTAATCCAAGAAAATCAATAATTTCAAAAAATTGCGATAAAAGCTTATTTTTTTAAATGAAAAATATTAACATGGAAATACTTTTAGCTTCATCATCATCATCATGTATCTACTCATTTACGTTGTGTTTTTGTTAAACTTTTGACGAAAAACACTTTTGATAAGAAAATTCGATGTTGCTGTTTTTATTAAAAATGTTCTGACTTTTTTAAAAAAGAGAGGGGCCTTTACAAATTGTCTAGATTTTGTTATTTCACTGTAGTTTTAAAAATAAGTCTTAAATTAGTTTGATTGCTTATTAACTTGATGGCTCGTATAAAAATAAGTCTAGTAAAATGACATCAAAACTTGTTGCAGTCAGATTGATGTGATCAGACTATTTAAAAAAAAGCCTTTTTTCAGTGTATAATATGTCTGTTTGCTTTGAAGTTGCTATTTAGTTTGTTAAAAAAAAAGAAAAAGACGCCAGAAAATTGCCTCAAAATGTGAAAGTTGTCCTCAGGACCCACCGACATACAAACACATTTATATATTTTACGATGATGTTATCAAAATCTACATAAAAATGCGAAGAAAACAGTGATGTGTTTTTTTACTATCTTGTTAGTTTAAAAACCTCTTTTGAAATGTAAAAGATGCATATATTTCCCTTGTAATCTAAGAGGGTCCTTCCTACCTTAATAAAACCCACAACAACAGTTTTCATTCTCATGTTTTTATGTCTTATTATTCTGAGGGGTTTAAAAGTCAAGAGGGATAAGTGACATTTTTATCAAAATGGAAATAAGTAACCAAATTTTCTCAATGAATTGGTAAAGAATTTTTGTTGGAATAAATGAAAAAAGTTAGCAAATTATTGCTGTTTTTTATAGGTGGATAATGTCACTGTCAAAATATTATACTGTACAATGTATTTTATAATAAGGTATCGTTCACATTTACGGGGAACGTCAATGTCCTATAAAATACATTGTAGGCCTATACTATTTTGACAGTGACGGTTACGTTCCGTATAACTTTATATCACCTTATAGCGTGTCAAAATGTTGAACTATAACATTGATGTCTATGGAAGGGTCTCTTACTTTGAACTCAATTTGAACTCAAAGCATTACTTTTGTTACCTATTCCTCTTGTCTTCTAAGTTCCTCATTTGAAATCTACTACAACTACTGCTCGTATGTTTCTCAGGTCCATTGACATAAAAATCACGTTAAAATCACATATCTACGAGACTTTTGATGTCCTCTTCCTCCTCCTCCTCCTCTTATTTTTCTGAACTGTTTTTTTTTTACTCTAGTCTTCTACGTTTATCCTCCCCTTTAAGGTTTTTTTATATTTTTCTGTTGTTCCCCAATGACATTTGATTGTTGTCATGGAGATGATGAGGATGATGATGATAGGGATTTTTTTCTAGGGATTTAGTGATGGAGGATGGAGAGAGAGAGAGAGAGGTAAGGTTTAAGTTGCGAAGAAAAAAAAGAACAGTAGAAAAAAAAATGAAACCAAGAGACACATAATATTATATAGGGGTAGAAATGAGAATTTGTTTGGGGAAAGACAGAGACTGAGGTTGAGGGGAGGGGTTTTCCCACCACCCGTTCCTTCTTTCCCCCTCGTTTGCGCTTTCAAAAGATATGCTTTTGGAACAAAATGAGGGAACTGTAGGTTATTTTTTTTAAAGACTAGAATGTCTTCCCTCTCTCTCTTTCTTTCTCAAAATCTCTTTTCTGTTTTTGTTATCCCTAAAACACATCTCTTTGAAGAATTTTTTCCCCGCCTTATTCCTCCTCAACCTTCCATCTCTGTTTCTTGTACTTTTTTTTTCATTTAGAAGTTGGGATGTTTATGGTAAAATCTCAGCATCTTCATGATCTTTGTTAAGGAATTAACTTTCCGCAGGGGGTTTTTCTTGAAGAAAAAGTAGGACGAAGGAGGATGAAGGGGGAGGGGTTGTGGATGAAAAGGATGAGATGATATACTCTAAATGACATTCTTTTCGTTTTGATATTAAAAGAGAGTGTGGGGACTATACTCAGTGTACTGTATTATAATTGCGCTATAGGGATCCAGAAATTGTGTTTGACTGCGCAACGATGAGGACGATTTTATATACTGAAGGTTCAAAAATCAAGAATGAAATTAAGCACTTGAACTTTCAACTTGTATGCCCTTTTGAAACAGGGTTCCAATATGGGAAAAGTACTTGGGGAGAGATTTTGTTTTAATGTTGGAAACCTGATCAGAGAGAGAGAGAGAGCGAGTATAAGTTGAAATTTAAGTGCCAATGTTTTTTTCTAATATTTTCGGATCTTATGAAAAGGGTAAGAAATTAGTTTCAAGAAAGAAGATTAGCGCTTGAACTTTCAACTGATACTCTTTGTAACAGGATTCCAATTTAGACAAAAATTACTATTGTTGAACTATTGTTGAGTACACCTGATCAGAGAGAGTGGCCTGCATCACCGGCCCGTCTCAACTTTGGCGAATGTTCTACGGAAAAAGAACTGCCTCCGTAGGATAGCGGACTTCACAACATTTCATTCGTTGAGATTTAAGGATCTTATTCTTAATAATTGGGGTAAGTCCTAGTTTGTGCTAAACTCATCAACTTTGACATGAAATTTTTTTATTAGAAGTTTACGAGTTTAGCACTAACTTTGACTTAGCAATCATTAAGAGTATAAGACCTTTAGTGCCAATGGCCTTTCTGGAATTTTCGGACCTTATGAGAAGTGTTAGATATTGTTTTTGTACATAAAATGGAGGGCTACTACTATTCGATATTTGTGACTGAATTATTGGCTCCTACTTTTATACTTAAGAGTAATTAGAAACAGGTAATTTGAAGGCTCTCTCTCTTTCTCTCTCCTCCAATTCCTTGTTAGGGTTTTTTCTTTTCTTCTTTTTGATAGATCGAATTTGAGATTCGTTTTGAAGTTGTCTACTTTGTTTTGTGAGTGGAAAGAACAATAAGAAGGAAGGTGGTTAGTTAGTTAGTTGGTTGGTTGGTTGGAAACGGAATGTTGAGATTCGATTTCTATTGTTGTTATTTTGTCCACTGTTATTGTATTAAGTTACATCCCCCCTCCCAAATCCTCTTTCATCTCAAATGTTCTTCCAATTCATTCAATCTCTAGAGACTTTTGTATATTTCATGTTTCACTCTGAATTTCTACCCTCACTTCTAGATTAAACTATTAAATATTAAAAGGTGCAACAATTTGGCAAAAAAAACAACAATCTTTCTAAATTGAGAAGAGACGATGTTGTTGTTATTGTTTGTTTCATATATTTTTAAGTATAAAGATGAGTTGTGTTATGAGTGATTGCCTACCTCAGAGGGGGGAGCACCAGACTTTAAATGGAAGCTTTGAAAATTCATACCCACACACACACATATATAAATGTGTGTCTAGATAAATTGAAAGAGTATACTTAGGAGCTGTTTATTTAGATTGAATTAGTTTGGGGTCAGTTGTGTGTAACTGTCGTGTTCACTAAAGGAGTATGAGAGGATGACGGGAAGGGTAGAGAAGGGGGGGGGGGTCGGTCGGTGTTCAAAAACTTAAAAGAAGAGACAGAAAACGGTTTCAAATGTATTGTTTTCATTGAATTAGAAACGATTGTTTTCTGTATGTTGGAAAAAAAAAGAGATAGACACTGCGAGAAAGAGAAAGGGAGAAGATAACTTAGTTTAAAAACTAGAAGGGGTGAAATTGATAGTAGTACAGTGTGTATCAATAATATAATTGTGTTTGCAAGTTATATACAGGGTGTTTTCTAGATTTGTTGTCACTGTTTCATTTGTTTCTTTTGTCAAACAACATGAAAATTGAATTTATAAAACTCAACTTTGGACACAAATTGTTGAAATTGTCAAAGTTTTTCGTTTTTTTTTTTTTCCTCCAACGATGGTTCCTCCTACATTGAAGCAGAACTAAAATTTAGTATTGTTCAGTTTTTACTGGGATCTATCCGTAATATCATAGATCTGTGATAACAGATTACGACATTGAACTTTTCTTATGACCCGATGAACAACTTTTTTTTGTCTTAAAATTAAGGAAAATTTAGTTAATGAATATTTTAAGTTATTATTATTATTAGGCTTTGTTGAGGTTCAGAACGTTTTTTTTTTTTCCCATCATCAATTTCATTTAAATAAATATGATCTAGAAAAAATGAAATGTCAAAGTCCGGAATGACATTTTGTTCAACATTTTAAGGACCGTTTTTCTTCCATGTGGGGTTACTGGTCCCCCATCGGGTGCCTCTCCAGGTGGCGGATAAGGGGAATGCTTGCCAGTCATGGAAGGTACTGAGGAAATCAAATACTCAGGGTAAACCAAAACCGAACTCCGCCATTGCCAGTTTTTCAAGCCCGGGTGTAGAAGGGGTAGGGTCGACGTCAGGTTGGCAGCCGGTCGTAAAGATTCGCCAAAATTGACGAATCTGTCGCTCAGACCCTGCGTATTGTGGGGAAAAGGTGCATGAAATGATGATGATGATCTAAGGACCTTTTTTTTTCTAAGAAAGAACCTTGTCACTTGAACTTTGACATAAATGTTCTGAAAAAAATGTTTTTTCTATGTTTTAACCCGGCTTAGTCAGTTCATATTGATGTTTAGGTGACAAGTTTTTTGCTTGAATTTGAGCTTAAATTCTGAAACAAAAGTTATTTTAATAAAATTTATGGCGCTTATAACTTTTTAACACATAGCCATCATCATCATCATTGAAAAGAATGAATGGATTTACGTAGAAAGTAACTTTTCAAAATGAAACAGAATAAAAATGAGAAAACACAAAGAGAAATTATTTGTTCTGTTGGCGGCGCAGAATATTTTGGAATTGTTTGAACAAATAGCTCAGTGACATTGATTTATATTATAAGCCTCCCTTTTTATCTTCTTGTTTTTTTTGGGGATATTTTTTTTAAAAAAAAAATAGGGACTTGCTTCAATTTAAAATAAATTTATGAATAAGACTATTTTATTTTCAACAAACAAATCTACTAAATTGCAGCAATTTTTTTTTGAAAGTAGACAGCTGTAGGCTAATTGCGAGTAGTGGAGAGAGATAGAAAGAAAGAGAGAAATTGTTGATTATTTTTATTTCATAAACCGCTTGCTTTTTTGTGTGTAAGTTGTGTGTATATTTAAATTTATAGATGCCTCATAGAAACAACAGAAAAAAACCTCGTAATCTAATTTAACTCTTGTATGTAATTTATATAAGAAACAGATTTCTGGTTCGTTCTACAGTAGAATCTCGAATATCCGGACTAAATGGAACCGGACCTTTTTTTCCAGGTTCATTACCGAAATGCCAGATAATCCAGAAAATCATCGTTTTTTTAGCTTTAATTCTCTTCTTCACTATTGGGAAGTTAAAAAGTCAAAAACGCTGCTTTTTACACGAGTGAAATTAACCATTAATCTTTAAAGCCCCATAGTACAGAGTTCTACAGAACGGGCGCTGAAAACATTGTTAAGAGGGACATCACCAAAGATTGTTGCGTGTTTCTCCAGGTTCCCACTGCAAATGGAAAACATAGCTCAGTCATTGTATATAGAAGCGAACAAGCTGAAATCCGGATTGTCGAAATCCGGATAATTTGAGATTCTATTGTATTTGAATCATACTAAAGATGAGAGAACAAAAATCTTGTTTCTTATGTTTGGCTATAACTTTCTTAACAGCGTTTTTTATAAGTTGAATGGGATGTTTTTTTTTAGGTTGTTGGATTTTTTAAGTTTATATATAAGTGTATTTAAGTAACTAGAATGAAATACGTTTGTGCAACAACGGTAATTGAATTGTGATCGAGAAAGAAGAAACAAAAAAACTTCAATTTACTAATGGAGAAAAGAATATACAGTGTATACACATATATTATATAAAAAAATGTCGAAATTAGAACGTAGATAAATATATAGGAAGAAAATATGACGTTTTGATTGAGTATTTTAGAATTATTATATTTTTTGTTGTTCAATTTCTTAATATTTAAAAGAATGTTTAAACATTAAATTACTTTTTTGTTGTTTTTTTAAAAGAAAATAGGTAGAAAGAGAGAGGGGGGGAAGCCCTATGGTGGCGGTGGAGTTTTTTTATTCATTTGTTCGTTTAGTTATTTATTTATACAACGTTATCATTGAGCATTTCTCTTTATACGCTACTGCACCACAGACATAAGATGTGTGTGTCTTATGTATTAGAATAGTAAACTATATAGAAAATGCAATTTGTAAACTTTTTTTCTTTCTTTTTTCTGAGAAATGCAAGATGAAAAAATGTTTAATTATGTAGTCAGTAAAGTAGAAGAAGAAAAACCTGAGACACGAATGGAGAGAGAGAGAGAGAGAAAAAGGCAGAGAAATTTTTTTCTACGCTCTTTTTTATCTCTTATTTGGGGGGGGGGCTCTCTATCTCTCTCACTCTATTAAGCTTGCCGCACACTAGCTTGGTTCGGATCGGAAACGCCACGTCGCAATGAAACGAATCGGTTTGCCTGAGATGGAATATTTTGATTATTAATTCCCAAACTATACGCATGCGCTGGTTCAGAGTGCAAACTCTCTTTACTATTTGCATCATCCAATTGTCGATACGGGCTCTACTGTATTCGACCTAATGTGCGAACAAAACTCGTTTCCGTTCGTAGGGCTTCTTCTGATTCCGACTGTTTAGCACCTCGTACCGATGTAGTGTGCGGCAAGCCTTACTGTGTTCAGACTGACACTTAGTACAGTATTGAATAACATAGTGTGTCTGAATTGAGGAATAGAGCTAGTCCACCTCCTGACTCCTGAGTACAGGCAGTTCTCCCCAGCACTAAGATTTCGTTTGCCCCGCCCTTTTATGAGCGGCATCAATTTTTAATTGGTTTGTTACTTTGGTCTGACATTACATGCCCCGCCCTTTTATGAGGGACGGCAATTTTTAATTTTTTTATATTTGGTCTGACCATCATAAAAGGGCGGGGCAAACGAAATCTTAGTGCTGAGCAGAACTACCCGTCTCCTGGGGTGGATTCAATACTGAATTAATAAGCTCAGTGCTCATAACCATCGTGCTTTGCAAACAAATTCAGTTAAGGCGCTTCAGCTAAAAACCTTAAATCCCCCACATTTAACATGACATTGAACAGGAATAAAAATATATGTGGTTTATTTTCATCATTATGTTTGTTGAAAACCAGATTGAAAGTGGCCGTCTGGACACAGTAGTGGCTTCTTCGTTCCTGGTTGAATGCCGAATTTTACAGTACTAATGCGGTATTCAATTCTGGTTGCAGTCTGAACACAGTAATTCTCTCTCTTCTTTTTTTATCTCTCTCTCTCTCTCTCAAGACTTAACATTAAACCATTTTTCTCTCCTTTCTATCGATTATTACACTACTTTATTATTATATTTATTTTTCTATAATAGGTATGTACATGTGTATGGTATATAGGCCTATGTAGGTTTTCTGAAATGTCGGAATTAAAGGAAGGACGGGGAGAGAGACGAGTTGGGGGAGAATATAATGTAAGAGTAGTGCTTATCTTTTCTGTAGAATTCTATGGAAGACATAGAATGTATACATACTGTATATGCTGTAGTTGCATGTTGTTTGTCCTTGTTGTATATTATTATATATACAACAACAACGATCAATATTAATTTTACAGGTCTTTTCCGTTACATAACTAAAAATAATTGCTTTTCTTTTATGAAAAAATAATTTTTTTTTTAAAAAAATAGAAAGAAAATTATAAATGAAGAATTTTTGTTGTTTCTTTTCTGAGTAGCATTTTTTTTTTTTGAGAAATTTTACTTTTGTTTTAAATGTGCTGGGGTTTTTTTGTATTGAGAATTGAAGTGTTTCAATATCCTGAAAGAGTCCTGTGGTGGACTTCTAAGGCATTAGAAGTCTGAAAACCCTGAAAATACGGCTGAAAATGGAAACGTTTTTAAATGCACTGGAGATGCCTTAGGAGGGTCGAACTGGCACCAGAAATCTCTAAAAAGCCTTATAAAAATATTGCAAAGAGTGCAGAACTTTCCAAATTTTTAGAAAATATAAAGAAAATCAACTCGGAAGATATTTTTTTTTACAAAAAACCTGTCTAAAAATAGAAAAGTTTTTAAATACACTGAAAAGGCCTCAGGGGGTTGAACTGACCCCAGAAATCTCTAAAAAGCCTTATACAAATTACAAAAAAATTCAAGAATTTTTAAAATCAGAAAAAATAGGAGAAAAAAAACAAGTCTAAAGGGAGATGTGTAAGAATGAGAAAATTCAGAATAAAAATATATTTTACTGATGGTCCTTATTTAAATATCTTTTTATAATAATCTTGAGTTGAAAAACATCAAGTCATCTATAGAGTCTGTTTATAGAACTAAGTAATAATTTTAATAAATTGGATGTTATGCAAAATTTTAAATTAAGAAGAAAAAAAAACATTACTTTTATAATTTGAAATGAATTTATTTTTGAAAATATTAATTATTAAATAATTAATCTTTTAGTTGCACAAAAGGACAAATAATATTATTAAATAATAATAATGTTTGCCATTGATGAATGAACGTTTTTAATGAGTTGGGCTGCGTATTTTGCCTTCAGGTTTATTTTTAGTTTTGCTGAAAATTAAATTTTCTAGTTTCCATGGATAAAAAAGTAGAGAAAAAATAGCGAGAAAGAAGCACTCGGTTTTCCCTTCCTTCTCTTATTTATTATTATTGTTGTTGTTTTCTTTTACGAAATTGTATGCAATGAAAAATTTATATTCAGGAGCACAATTTGTGCTTGAAAATGCAGTTTGCATAATTAAAATGAGCAGAGAAAATGTTGATAAAATGTCAGAATTGGGAGTTTGAAAATTTGAAACTTGTTGATCTCTCGCTCTCTCTCTTGTAATCTATGGCAAAAGCAAGGTTTTTAACGTTATATTACTTTGAATATCAATTTATTAACTATAAATAGATGTCCTGAAGGGTTTTCCTATTTGAAAAAATACTGTTGTTATTTTTCATTTGTGTATTTTAAGAAAATGGAGAATTTGTAAAATGAAACAAAGTTCAACAAAGGGACTCCTGTAAATAGGCAATCACTGTTAGTATTATGGGAACCTCATAGTACTTTATATAAAACTAGTGGGGTAACCCGTCATAAATGGCGGGAGCAAAATTCACAGGAAATTGTGCCCAGCATTAGACGTTCTTTTCCTCCGCCCTTTTATGACGTCAGTCGAAGTCACAAACCAATTAGAAATTGATGACGTTCATAAAAGAGCTGAGCAAAAGAAATTCTAACGCTGGGCACAATTGCCTGTGATAAATTCTAGTTTAATTTTGCTACTATTATCCCCTCCCCTCCCCTTTAAAGAAAATGAGTTTTCATTTTCTCTGGTGTGCGCATGCGCGTCGTTTGTTCCTTTTTTTTACTCCTTTCATTTCAATTTCAGTCACCCCCTCCCACTTTTTCCCCTCTACGTTTCCCTCTCCCCCTTCTACACTTTCCAACCTTTTCCCCCCTCTCCAATTTAATATCATGGGGTTCTTGGATGGGAGAAGAGTGTAACATATAGTTGACCTTGAGAAAAAAAAGCCGTTCACTTATTTAAATTTATATAAATTCCGACGTGCTTCAAGGTTTTTGTCTTTAATTGTTTGTACAGCATTACTCAAAGACAAAAGGAAGGAAACACCGAAACATAGACGGGGCTTAATATATATAAAATATATCGTCAGTTAAGAAGTGATACCATGTAACTGACATTTTTGGTGCTTTTTTAAGGTTTTGGCATAAAAAAATAAGAAAAAAATAAGTGTATCGTTCGGAAAAATGTCGCGAAATAAACAAAAATTTATTTTAAAAGATATTGACTGATAGAGACATCTGATAAAGGAGGATGTTCAAATCCATTTAATGTGATTTTTGCGAATATTTCTAAAAAAAATTGTTTGCGATGTCATGTACGTAACATAATTATATTAATTATGTCTCAAAAAATGTCCAAATAATTTTATTAGCAGAAAATTGTGTAACAAAACCTTAAATTTGCATTATAACTTTTTTTGTTCCGCTTGTAAAATTAATATTTTGTTAGTTGTTACGTGGTATCACTTCTTATACGACGATATTATTTGAAAAAGGTATTCTTTTTGTTGTCGCTGTTGTTGCCAACAGAGAAGTTTGATTAAATAATTATGTTGGTTTTGTTTTTTTCTTTCTTTCTTACCTGTATATTTATTCACGTGTTATTAAAGATTAAACAAAGTTAAGATCGATATTTCATTGATCGAAAAGTTAGAAACAAAACGAGAAATAGTTTAATGACCTTATTAAATTGTCTAGGTTGATTTACATATACATATATAAAGAAAGACTCTTGTTAAGCTGGTTTTAAAATGTAAACGGCCCTCGAGAACGTCTGGTGGTGGTTCTGCTTTTTGTGTTGAAACACACAGACTACTTTTTGTGGTCTCAATTTTGACTGCAAAATGAAGTCAGTTTGTCGCCAAAACCGACCACTTTGGATCTTTCCAATAAAATATACATTGCAACCACTTGCAACTTCATTTTGCAGTCGAAATCGATCACCAAAAGTGGTCTGTGTGCTCAAAGGAACGAAATTAAGATCAACTTAAAAATGTTCTAGAAACTAGAAATGAAGCTCAATCACTTAAGGGTGAATTTTCTTCATGTTCATTTCTTTCAAAATAAACATTTTATGTCAGTTTGAAACTGACACAACTTAAGCAGACTATATTTTTAGAAATTCTTTTCTATAAAACGTTTATTTTGAAAGATACGACCGTTAAAATACCTTTTAAAAGATACGACCGTTAAAATACCTTTTAATTGATTAAGCTACCATTCTAGTTTCTAAACACACTTTCAAATTTTTTTTTTAGTGTTTCTCTTCTGAAATCATCAAGAGTTCGAAAACCAGCTCTTCATAAAACATCTTAATGTATAAACGCCTTTCGAACTGTGGTTCTTCTGTTTCTTCAGGTGTAAAATCAAGAGAAACTTGAAACTCTCTTCCTGAGGAAGAAGTGGTGAATGGGGATAATTTTGTTTTGTGGGATTGACATTTGTATATTCATTTTGTTTTTATATATGTGCATATGTATAAGTGCTTGACAATGCTAAATGCTGCATGTGGACTTTTATGTCCCTCTGCCATAGGCCTATTTGGCTGCTAGCAGAGTACTAATTGTAATTGTAAAAAAGTGTTTTAGAAACTAGAAGGGTAGCTCAATCTTGTAAGATGGTAATTTCATCTTTCATCTTTCAAAATTAGCTTTTTATGTGAGTTGTTTGAAAATATCTCAACATTAAGCAGACGATATTTTTAGGAATTCTTTTCTATAAAAAGTTTATTTTGAAAAGATATCAACATGAAAATACCCTTAAGTGATTGAGCTTACCCTTCTACTTTCTAACACACTTTCTAGTTTGATAAACCATCCGTAAAGTTAAAGTAGGTGGCCGGCAGAAACATTTTTTTTCTTCCTTTCATTTGTTTGTTGAGTGTTTGATATTTCTCATCAATATTTACGCTTTCTTAGGGGTTTTTTTTATATCCGAAGGGCATTTATTGATTATGCGGTCACTTTACTCGATAAAATGGCCGTTTGACTTGGTGAAAATGAGCTTCTTCCCGTATCTCGAGAAGAACGCCAATTTTTAGTGTTATTATTACTGGAAATTGGAAAGTTTGAAGTGTTCATTTTAAGAGATTTTCTTTTTTTTTTGTTTAGATGTCGGTTATGAGAAGAAGTAGGCGTCATAATTTCACAGTTTATTGGTCAATAAATGTCCAGTTCGATCATGTAGAATGGACTTTTTTCTCTCTTCTGAACTCTTGGGTTTTGTCGTCGTTTGAAGATAAGATCTCTTGAGCTAAAAATCTTAATCGTTTCTATCCATCAAAGGTCGAAGTCGTCGACGGGTCAAACGGGTTTAAATCTAGGATTATTTTTTTCTCACATTGAATTTGTGATTTTTATGGCATTTTTTTAACTTTTAGTGTTTCAGCCACTTTTAGTTTATAATCCAATTTTGAATGGAATTGTCGAATAAAACTCAAAAGTTTGTCGACTTTTGGAAAGTTATCAAGTTATTAAATTATACTTTTTATTAAAAATAAGGAAAATTATATTATTTTTTAAAAAAAAAATTGAGTTAATTTTGACGTTTTACCGTTTAACACGAAAACGAATATCACTGACAATCGGATTACACGAAATGTGTTTTCGGTTTGGTTCCTTTGAGTAGCATAAAAATTCTTTTAACACGAAAAAATATTCCGGTACATTTTGTTTCGTGTTTAACTGGTTCTCTACTTATTACTCCAGTTTTAATAATTTGTTTTTATAAAAAATTACGATTTATTAATTTTACATAATTTCAATTTTCAAACTCGTATAAATTGTTATTCTTTTAAGGTTGGTTTAAAATGTAAACACACATCGAACTCTGGGTATTCTGTTTTTTAACCACAAAATTAGAGAGAAACTTGATAGTGTTTTAGAAACTAGAAGGGTAGCTCAATTACTTTAAGGGTATTTTTCATACTGATCATGTTTTAAAAACTTTAAGAAGACGATATTTTAGAATTTTTATCAAAAAAAAAAACCGTTTATGCATTATTTCAGCTTCACCAGGACATGTTGCAATTGAACTTTTTTTTCTCTCTCTCTGCCACAGGCCTTCTTGGCTGCTTGTACAGAGTAATTTTTCAAATTCAAATATCATCGTGAATATAATTATTGAGTGATTCCGGTACCGTTCTAGTTTCCAACAGACATTCTATTTCTCATTAAACAGTAAAATAAGCAAAAAGTTAGAAAAACAGCTGTTCATACATCTTCACGTAAAATATTAAAAATTAAGTAAATCAAATTATAAGAATTTCAATCATATTGGATTTACTTTTAGAATATTCGAGTAAATCCAAAAGTGAAATTCAGAATTTCATTTTGATTTTTAAGTTTAAATGTGAAATTTTTGGACAATATAAATAACATTTACTCTGAATATATTGGAGCCATTTACGTTTTTTTGTTCGAGACTTGAAACTTTTGAAATCATTCATCAAGAAGAATGGGAGAAGAAGAAAAAAAAATCTTATAAAATCTTATAAAATCGATAAATATTAGATTTTGTCAGATATGACGTATTATAGAAAATGTTACATATGTAAGTTGTGACGTGTAGGCAGATTTTGTCTGTCTGTCTGTGTGTTTTAGGTTGCACTTTGTGAAAATGAAACAAGATTATATTTTTCTATCTTTACAAAAAAAAAAGTTTCTGCAAAAAAAAAAAAAAATATGGAAAAAAAAATGTGATGTGTAAGTTGCAGCTGTACGTGTCATATGCCACATAGAATATCATCATAAAATGTGATCGTATTCTCTTTTTATATATCTTCTTCACCTGAAAATAAAATAAGATAAAATAATATAAAAAGATTGAAACGTCACTTTCATGGTTTCCACCACCACCATAACCATTTATTTCACTTTTTTTTCCTCTCTTGTCTTTTCTTCAAGTGAAAATATATGGTCAAGTTTTTTTTTTTCTTTAGACGTTTTTAAAACTTAAAAAGAAATATCTTCGAAATTGGGTAAATGTATCGTAAATGCTGTTTTCTTCTACTTTTATTGTCAAATGGTGGGTTGGTTGGGTGGCCGCCATTTCCAATTGATAGTCTACATTACTATTTTTTTTCTTTCCTATCTGGTTTTTTTCTATTCGCCTTTTTCTTTTTTTGATCGCAAAATCTATTTGAAGTTTTTAGTGACTTTTTTCCTGACTTTTTAGAAAGAAAGAAAAAGGTGTCTAAAAGCAGAAATTTCTAGGTGAATAAAGTCTAGTACAGACCGGGCAATAATCACAGGAAACATTGTCGCCAGTGATGTGTCCTCTTGACGACTGGAGACGTCTTTGTAGATACAAAGTAGAGGTGGGACGAATCCAAAATCTTTTTCGAATCCGAATAGGTTCTCGAATCCTTCATATAAAAATCCTCTAAGAATCCTCATTAAGAAAGATACAAATTAATGAAATATTAAATTATTAATAATAAAAACAAGTGTGGCATTCAGGGTCGCCACAAGGTGATAATATTGGTGATCCGGGTTGCAACAATCACCGGTTTTTTTGTTAGTGAACGCTTCTATTGGACGTCAATGAAGTTAAAACTAATTTTAACAGTGTTTAACAGTTTTTTTTTGGTTAAGATTCGAAAGACGAAAAAACAGTGTTGTAGCTAGAGTTTGTGCCGCTCTGGACGGTCCTTGAGTTTGGATTGCAGAATACATTTTGCGAGCGCAGCGAGCGACAAAAATTTCGTAATTTCTACTTGGTCCATCTTAAAAGTTTTATAAAGCTCCTTCTACTATTCGGACACGAAAAAACGTTTCTTTTCGTTGGTACCGTCCCCAAGAAAGTGCCGCCCGGGGCGGATCGCCCCCTCCTAGTTACGCTAGTGCGAAAAAAGCGCGAAGATTCGAGTTTTCGAAGGTGGAATATTTTTTCAAGATTTCGTGGGACTTTGAGGATTCGAATGTGTCCATCCCTGATAGGGTGGCTGATTTTTTTGATTTTTTTTAAAAAAATCAAATAAATCGATTTTTTTGATTTAAATCAGATTTTTTTTCATTTTTTTTTCATTTATGTGAAACATTAATTTTTTTATGATGATGTCTGCAAAAATGAGTAATAATAACATTGTTAATTGTTAAGTTGTTAGTAAAATAATAAAGAGAAAAAAAATGTTAAGAAACATTCAAATTTGAAAATAATAAGTTTCAAGCACTTTTAATTTAACATTCTGAACATAAACACGAGCTTTGCAGCCTTTTCAGTTCCCAGAGCAAATCAGTGTCTCAGAGTTAAAATGTGTTGTCACTTTTTAAAAAAAAAAACACGATTTTTTACATCTTCATACGATATAAAATTCGTGTTTTTAAACAGATTGTCAAGTTTCATCAGTGGCGAACAGTGTTAAGTCCACAGTTTTACACATAGGCTGCTAGATGGTTTTATACCATGTTAAGTCCTATTCCTTCAATGAAGAGGAAAACTTTCAAATTACTCTTCATGTAAAATATAGATTTGGTGACTTAACACAGTTTACCTCGGAGGCTCTTAAATAGATTACTATTGCTATTTATATCAATGTGTCCCTGTAATGATTTCCACCAGTCATTTGGGGATACTTCCTCAAGCATATCTATCTTCCCAAAAATAATGCATTAACAAAAGGACTACCACCCGACTTTATTTTTATAAACATAAAGAAAAATCCTGGGAACTGTTTTCTTTTTATTGTATAATTTAAATGTTTAAATAAATATGAATATTTTTTAAAAAAATCATTTGATTTTTTTAAAAAAATCAATTGATTTAAATCATTATTTAAATCACTGCCACCCTGGACCCTGATACGATTCTAAAAATGGTTAAATTTCACGTTTTCGTTTTTTGTTCCTGTTGTGTGTATACTTTATAGCAAAATTTACCAATGTTTATTAGTTGAGTTGTTATTTCTTTCGAAAGTAATCCATTTCCAGCTAAAAACTTAATAAAGTTTGTGCTTAATTATTAATGTAATGGATAAAGTCGGGGTTCATTTTTATTACTCTTTGGTTTTTCGTAGAAGACCGATAATTTCTTAATATATATTGAGAGAAATGTTAAAGTAGTTTAATCTTTGAAAAGTGGTTCGAAAAGTAGAAGACTCGTTAGTCTACCGAAGAAAAGAAAAAAACTAAAGCTTAAGAGCAATTTTCGAACGTTTCCGTGCATTCTTTATGGACCTTTTTTATTATAGTGCAGCCCATATTCCAACCTCTTTTCTGTAGAATTAAGAATAGTTAAGACTCACTCACTCTCTCTCTCTCTATTGTCTAGAAATTCAGACAAAATCATTTTTTTCCTTTTTTAGCCTCAAATTCAGACACTCTCTCTCTCTTCCTATTGAGAGTAAAACTACTGAGAGGTATTTTTTTACTATCTGTAAAATAACTTAGAAGAGGAAGGAAAAGAGGGGTTTCTTCTCTTAAATCCTTCAATTGTTTGAATGAAAACCTTTCGATTCTCACTATGTATTATTATATAATAAAAACGTTGGTATTTGAAAAAGAGACGAAGAAGAAGACCCTCTTCAAGTTATAAAAGCGGGTTCCATCTTCCCCCCCCCCCTCTCTTTGCTAAATCTCAGTGATTTTAAATTGCTAAGCTCAAAATTGTGACCCTTGGCACGAAAATGGCTTTTGCCTCCGGTTTCCAAAAACATCTTCAGAGCTGTTTCCATGACAACCTTTTTTTTGTTGTTGTTGTTTTCCTTTATATACCTTTTTATATTATCTATTATATATAAGATGAACATTTTTGACGACCATCTTCTTTTCTTTGTTGTTGTTTTTTGTTCTTTAATAATGTGTGTTACGTGCACAGAAAAAAGAAATAAGATTATTTATAAATGATGGATATCAAGTAGGAAAAGTAACAGAAAAATATCGTTTCATAGAAAAACTACTTGAATAGTTTCCATAATTTAAGGTGGATTTTAAAGTGTAAATGCGTCTCGAAGAGAAACTTGGAGGTATTTTTAGAAACTTAATTATTTAGTAGCTCAATCACTTGATCGAATTCGAATTTCCGATATGTGACGTTGGATCCAACGTTTGCAATTGATGAACAGGTCAGACTGTGGTTTGTCCAACATTGGTTAGAACGATTGGATGAACACATTCCAATGTTGGAGGGGCCGTTTGACGTGGGACAAGGAAACCGACAACTGCCCCGAATGCCTTCTAATATCATTCAATGTCGAACGTTGGACACTCGATATCCGTCTCAAAGCCACATTATGTATCAAACGAAATGCAAACTCATTAGAAAATCGATTGTTTTTAGTTTAGTTGACTAATTTTATATTTTAGTCGACTAAAAATCTACAACAAACAACTAAAGAATGCTTTTCTGCACTGCCCGCACAGTAATTTGGGGGAATTTTTCCTACTTCAAGCTAAAATTTTAATAATTAGTAAATTAACTAATTAGTCGAATTAGTTGAAGCAATTAACTCCTCAACCCCAAATCGTATAGCTTCCATCATATACTCAGATATATAACTAAAACTACTTCTTCTTGTCATTCAGTCCTTGGACTGGTTCCACAGCAATTGTATTTGCTGTATACTTGGGAAATTTATGCAGTGGTTTCCCCTTGCCTTCTGTATTGCAGGAATACAACCCTCTAATCATTGTGATCTCACTTGTATTCATCTGGATTATGCCTTCTACTAGTACTGATAGAGCTGCTAACCTTTACCAGGGATTTGTATCGGAGTTACCTTCTCCTAGGTTGTCCTTCTCTTAGTCTAACTCCTACCTCACGAAGACCTGCCCGGCTTGGGTGGCCCTTCTGGTAGCTATGCTACCGCCGGTATAGCTCTCGAGGTCGTCAGAGTAGGCAAGCCCCACCCCCCACACCACTGCAAGGTTGAGATACCATCGAGGGGGAACTAAAACTAAAAGGTTCACTTAGTTTTATATAATTTTGAGTCTACTAAATTTCTAGTGGACTGAAATATTTTTAGCCGACTAGAAAATTGAAATCATTCTCAATTTGTGTACAATCTTAATTCCATCCGTTACACAAGACAAAAAATATTAAAAATAATGATTTTTCTTTGGTCACAATTTTTCTAGTTTCTAACGATAATGACATCCACATCTATTAAAATCATTGTTCAGTTATTTATTTAAAGTGATAAACAAAAACAAGTTATTTTTAAACGGCTTTAAAAATATAATGATGAAATATAATTGTGGAATTTCATAGAAACTTTTGAATTTTTTTTTTCTTCAAATTCCTTCTTAAAAACTAAAGGAAGGTCCTTATTAATCTAGATTTTAGCCTTAAAAATATGTTCGTAGATTTGTTTGTAGAATTTACTGAAGTTATTATTGTATTTTATGATTATTCAGCACAATTGTATGAAATTGCAAATTTATATTGAATTTAAGAAGAATAAAAATGTGAAAGCTAAGAGAGAGAATTTTCAATTGACTAACTAACAATTCTTTTGATGCCAGTCGCAAATAAATAATTATTATTTGAAATTTCCTGAGTTTCTTCCATTTATTATTTCTATATTTAAATTTCCTTCCGAGTCAAAAATGATGATTGTTTCGCATTTGCCTTTGCAATTGTAATTATCTTTGTCTCTTTCTATATATATCTCTCTCTCTCATTTTCAATCTCTCTCTAACTCTCTTTCTATGTCATTTTCTTTAATTTAATTGTACCAAAAAAGCACATTGAAATTCGAAGGAAGTGACAATTTTTTCTCTCTTCTTTTTCTATCATTCCATCCCATTGTCATTTTTTTTGCTTATTCTGTCGCTTTTTTTTAATTGAAGGCTGCCGTCATATTTAATTATGATGCTGTTATTTCTCTCAGATTATAAATTAATGTATTACATCTATGAAAAATATTACTTATAGTAGGCGCTACTGGTAAAAATGACGAATTTCTTTAACTTTTTTTTGTCGTTCTATGTCTTTTCTCAGAATGTGTTATTTTAATAATATGTAGAAACAAATTAATATTGAAGTCACGAAATTTGATTTCTTTTTCTTAACAACTGAGATAAATACACATATTTTTGACATGTTTTAAAAACCTTTGTATTGTCATGTAAATCAAAGGGTGAAAAATGATTTATGCCTTGGATTCTAATTAAGAGATGCAAATTTTAAAAGCGCGCTAAATAACTGTATATACCTTACTATTATCATCATAAGTTCTTCTTACCATTTGTTATCAAAATATGGTTATCATTATTTCCATAGTAATTCCTCGTTTTCACTACAAATATTAACTGCAGTTAAAAAGTTAACCACGGTTAGTTTTTTAGTGGATAAAAATTTGGTTACATTAACCATTGTTAAATTTCTGAACAGTGGAGTTAACTCAACTGCATTGATCAATGTCATGTGTTTAACATTATTCAATGGTTAAATACGTCACTTCCTGTATTCAAACAAATTTAGACTACAAACAACGTGGTGGATAATGAGAACAGTCAATTTTTGTGGACTGTATGACGAAAGAAAATTTCGGAAAAATGCAGAACTGTGAACATCAAGTGACACAAATCTACTTCATATTTTCACTACAAAAATTAACTGCAGTTACTTTTGTGTGTTTCCATTTAACAAGAGACTTAATTACCTGTGGTTAAATAATTTTGTGTCACTTCCTGTTAAACTGTTGTGCATTTTGTGAAATTTTCATTCCTCATTCAGTCAGTCAAAAACTGACTATTCTCACTATCCTTCATGTAATTTGTAGGCTAGAAAATTGGTTTGAACACAGGAAGTGATGTATTTAACCATTCAATAATATGGTCAACCACATTGTGTCAATGCAGTAGACTGATGAGTAGAGTTAACTCCATTGTTCAGAAAATTAGCCATACTTAATGTGGGCACATTCGTTTCCATTAGAAAATTAACTGTGGTTAACGTTTTAACTGCCGTTAACTTTTGTAGTGGAAACGAAATATTAGTGTTTTAAAAATGGAAACACACACAAGTACAACTTCCTGCTTGTCTGCAGTTAACTATAACCGTGATTATGTAACTGCAGTTACTTTTTGTGGTGGAAACTATAGGTATAAGTGACCATATTTTAAATCGTATTTATCTATGGTACATTAAGTTTAACTGTGTTTTGGAAGGTTAAATTATATGACACAGAATCATGAAGCAAAAAAAAAGGGTTGTGAATATAAAATTGTCGAATATATTGCGTATATATACATTATACTCAGAATAGAAAAGAAAAGAAAAAAAACCCATCTGGGATCATTTTTTATGAATCCGTGATTTTCATGTTTTTTATCTCCAATTGACGAGAAAAATCGATATAGTTGTCAAACAGAAATTGGCTTAGAAAGGCATTCAAGGCAGGCAAAGTGAAAACAAAAACGGACATCACATAGAGACAATACATTTTGGATGTGCTTTTAAAGATTTTTTTCTTCATATTCTTCTTCAAATAACTTCCGTTGTCTCAGGAAACTTAGGAATTGATTTTAGATAGAAGAGGATCGAAATGATACAATGCTTGTTTAGTATTTTTTGTGCTAATCTTGGACTTCTGAAAGTTCAGTCACAAATTGGGAACATTTGTAAGAAACTGCATGGGGGGGTCTCATTACACAAATGGAATAAGACTGTCATATCTAGCTCATAATTAAGGGTATTTTCATGTTGATATCTTTCAAATTAAACTTTTTATAGGCAAAAAATTTAAAAAAAATCGTCTGTTTAAAGTTCAGTCATTTTTAAATGGACATAAAAAGTTTATTTTGTAAGATATCAACGTAAAAATACCATTAAGTGATTGATCTACCCTTTTATTTTCTAAGACGCATTTGAGTGGCGTTTACACTTAAAAAATATTTCCAATTCTCATTTAATTTTTTGAGAAAATTAAAAGAGAATTGGAAATATTTGTTCCTGAATTTCGCATCAAGTTCTTTTTTTTTTAATATTGTTAGTGACCAAAAACACAAATTTCTATTTATGGTAAATACCAAGATTTTTAAAAGTTTTCTTGAGTTTGGAAACAAAAACTTATTGAATTACTTCAACTTATAAAAAAAAAACTTCTTGAATGAAGTCCAGAAATATTTGTTTACACACCTGGTTACAAACTGACATACATTATGTTGGAACTTTTATATATGAGATCAGCATATTGTTTGGATTTGTACGTGAATTTGAGAACAAACCAATGCAGTTAAAGTAAATTGATGTCACAGACACACATACGGAAAAAATAACGTGTACTTTATGTTATCATAAATTGTTTTCAGGTGGGTTCTGAGAGATCGGCCATGATCTCTCTCTAAATTTATCTTCGTAAAAAAAGAGAAATTTCAGTTCCATAGTAACAACAGGACACACACACAAATGTAATGTCTCTCTCCCTTTGTAATGTGCACTTTAAATCATAGTCTTATCTCGTGTAGGAATCCTTAGAGAATCCATACTGACAATTATTTCATAAAATAAATGGTTCTTTTGTTAGAACAAACGAGTAGAAAGATCACACAAATAACATGAAAACAAAACAAATCCTTATATTTGTTTTAAAGATGCTTTGAAAACCGTTTGTGAAAATGTTGCAAATTTTGACTGTTCTATTTTATAAGAACAAAATTATCTTCCAAAATTTCCAATAATAATTAATCAGCAAGCTGAGAAAAAGATTAAGCTTAAATTTATTTTATTCAAGAAACGGGAAACAATTTATAGAAAACGTCTAAAATTACTGAGTTGCCACGTAGCTTCTGATTAATATAAATTTTGGAAAACGAAGGGCTAGCGCAGACGACAGGCATGTCGGCGGTAGACAATGCCAGACAGTTGAGTCGGTCAGTATGAACAGTATAGCTTCGTCGGCGGTGGGATGGAGCACCTGCACACGGCCGTGGAGTCGCACACAAACTACTGTTTAGTCGAGCGGGTTTATAGTGTTTACATACATTAGGTTCTGGACAGTGCACGTGCATGATGGCAGGCATCCACACACATGCTCAATCACCGACAAACTGACGGTCGTGTGCACTTGCGGTTTGTCGGCCTCCGACATCTGACAGACTGTCGGTTATGTGCGCTGACCTTACCACAATCTAGTCCGTCACCGACTGTCAGTCGTCTGCACTCGCCCATTAAAAATACCAATCATCTGGGTTTTAGCTAAATTGATGAAACTGATAAAAACTGGAGCTTGCTTAAGCAAACCCCCGATTTTTTATTAGTTTCATTGATTTAGTCACGCCTGAACCAGATATCCTCCTACCCGGTTAACTCTAAAGCTGGGTTTCTGAACCAGTGGGGGAGTAGAGCTTCCTGGGAAAATTTGAGATGTCTCCACAAATTTCGGAAAACTTTTATATAAAATGAATTGGAATTAAAAATATAAAATTAATTTATTTTAATTAATTTTACATATTTAAATTCAAATCAGTTACAAATAATTGTAATTCGTTTAGTTTATTTTGTACGTTTATTAGTTCGTTAATTTTATTTGTGGATGGGGGGAAGTGTGGTGGAAATTTTAAGATTTCTCTCAGGTGATAAGGAGGGATGCAAGGAGAAAAAGGTAAATGAAGAAGAACCAACCACCTGCTTGCTCTAAAAATAGACAGGTGAAGATGTCCTTAGAATTAACTATGCAGATTTCTTATTTATTCTAAGAACATTTTGTGAATTACTTTTCAGTGAAATAAATTAAAATCGATTGTTATAAACATTTCTTTACAATAGAGAGAGAGAGATATCGGGATTCCTGTTTGAATCTTTTCATTTTTTTTTTCCTTCTTTTTTATTTGCAATCCAATTCTTCATTTTGTGTGTATTTTTACTTTGCTTTTGAGAGAGAGAGAGATGTATTTTGACTATTTGTTGTTAGCATATGGCTGTCTGTATATACCACACTGGGTGTGTCTAAATTCCTTGTAATGTAATGCATTAAGCAAATGCAATGCAAATCAATATAAGATATTTTTGCGCGCATGGTCTTCTTGCAAATATTACTTTTATGAACACATTGTATAATATATTCAGTGAGTAAGGAATAGGATTGTGAAAGGGGGAGGGGTTGACGTCGTTCTTCTTCATTCTTTTGTTGCACTTAAACTAAACTTGGGTTTTGGTATTTCTTTGAGATTCAGCGGAGGAATGACTTTGGTAGAAAAAAAAAGGAGTTTGGTTGTGGGAGATTGGGAGTGAAGAACCAGTAAAAGGAATCTCGGTAATATATATATGAAGTCGAACTCCACTAAAGTCTTGTAGGCCTACTACATGTATATGAAAAGTTTTTTTTGGGTGGGGGGGGGTGGAGGTGGTAGGGAACGGGAGGGTGGAAGCTGTGGAATTTTCATAAATCGTCTTTTCTGTATAAATAAGTCTCTGATCATATTATTAAGAGAGAGAGAGAGAGAGAGAGAGAGAGAGAGAGAGAGAGAGAGAGAAATGCATGCATTTCTTTTGGATTTTTGTATGGGCCAGAATTCAAGAAAAAAAAACTTAGCACTTGTACGTTTTTAACTTTTGAAGTCTCTGAGTAAGGTTTCAATATTGAAAAAAAAAAAAACATTCTTCAAAGCAACTTCAGGTGGCTGGAAAGATGAAAAAACTTTGAGCATTATCACCAACTATTCTAGTTAATAAAAACACTTCGTATGTTTCTCCTGAAAAAACATTCGTTTGAAAAACATAATTTTTTTTAATAAACCGCAGGTGGGCGAAGAGAACATAATAGTAACGCAGGCGCGCCATCTGGGAGTACAAAAACAAAATAAATATCTATTTAGCCACCTGAAGTAAATCAAGGTTTTTTTTTTCCTATGTTGGAATCTTGTCTAAAGATGTTCAATATGAAATTCGAGTGCTTAGTTTTTTCTTCATGAATTTGGACCCTTATATTCCAAAAGGAGAGAGAGAGAACTTCAGATTTTGTGAAAATACAAGAGAAGAAGAAGCAACTTATTTTTTTCTTCATAAGTTCATTTCACTCTGTTAAGACTCCATTCTTGTAGTTTTTTTTTTCATCTAAAAAATCCTCTCCCCCCCCCCCAACATACATACACACAGCCCCTAGATCTTCCTACCCTGAAATCTCCTTATTTTGTGCCTGAAGGTCCTTATCCATCTTTACATATTATATACATAAATACACTCTTCTATTTCCAATCTACATTCATTTCTTTCTTTTTTTCCATTCAAATAAACATTTTTGTTGAAATTTTTATTTACTCTTCTTTTCTGATCAAATCAAATCAAATGTGATCTACATTTATTTTTCTGCTGTGTTGAGTCTTATTTATATATTATTATTTCTACTGAAGTTCATCATTCATGATGATGATGATGATGTTTTCGGCTTTAAATTTGCTAGTTTAGAACCTACTTTTGAAAACATCTTCTGCTTTTATATAGAAAATGTCACAAAGAAAGAGAGAATTTGTGACAAACAATGAAAATAGCTTTGATTTTTTGTTTGTTTGTTGTTATTCTATGTTTATTTCCGGTTCTAAAAATCTTTATGTGTGACGAGTAGAGAGAATAGAATGTCGTCGAATATAGAAGCAAATTCGATTCCTTTTCTTCTTTGGTACTTCTTTTTTTTTAGGTTTATTCTTGATGATGTCAACCGTTCAGTTGGTTTGGGTCACTTCTTTGTTTTTCTAGACTTTTAGATCGTTTAATGTCATCGTTCCCCTACTTTCCATTTTTCTGTTCATTTGGAATCGATAATTTAACTAAAACTATATATATTTATCTTAAATAATTTTCTATTTATGGTGGTTTAAAGTGTAGCACGAAGCTTTTGAAAATTGAAAAATTGAAAAAATTTCCCACTTGCATTTTTTTTAGAAACTAGAAAGGTGGATCAATCTCTTCCAGAAAGGTATTGTCATGTTGATATACAGTATATTTTAAAATAAGCTTGTTTTTATGTGAATTTGAAAACTTTCTCTCTCTTTACAAAATAAAATAATGGGTCTTCGGTTGTATTCTCTCCTCAGTATATTGTTTACTACCATAGAGTCCTTTTTATAACAACCAAAGTGGAAAATAAGTCATTCTGTAAATTTACTAGTTAGTTTGCAATAAAAAAATCATTTCTAAATATTAAATTTTCACATTGTTAAACAATTAACACAATTAATGTGACCTATTCTAATCTCTATATTGTCTTGACATTTTGTAGATTGTCTTGTTTTAAATATTTTACACTTGGACTGGTATTACAAATTGGCTAGTGAATTTACAGATTGACTGATTTTTTTCAGTTTGACGATAACATATGTACGTGGATTATATATAGAGCTGCTTAGTGGAAGAATTATGTTCTTTTTGGAATTGTTGGGAACTGTTTTAGAAGGATAATAAACGTGCTTCAGTGCTTCTTAATGGGTTCTATCTGGGTCTCTCTGTGTATTTTACGAAAGACTTATTTGTCCATGCATGACTGGACAATATAAGATGACCATCTTTAACATTTAGCCTCCAATAGACATGTATATATGGACCTTGCAATATCCCCTAGTTTAGTTATCATTCAAATTGCTGACTTGTATATTATGAAAATCAGCATTATTTTTTTGTCTTTTCTAGCTCCATAATGGATTCATGTATTAAAATGGCTGCAGTTTATTTTGATGAATCCATCTGTTCTCATCTTATGGTGGCTGAATAGATAATTATTTTTGTTTCCCCTCACTCCTGCCGGATGATACCACTGACAAACTGTGTTGGCCCATGCTCCATAGATATTTTTGAGAAATTATCCTGGATGCAAGCGACATTTTTTTTTACAAACATAAATAAACAATTTATAGTTCAGGTTGAAAATGACCCGATTTTAGGTTTTTTCATTAATATTTATTTCATTTTCGCGTTTTTCAGACTCATAAAAAGTTCATTTTTAAAGATATCATCATTTAAAAAAAAAACACTCAGCATTATCATCAACTATTCTAGTTTCTAAAACACTTTGAATTTTTTTGTAATGTTTCTCCTAAAAAACGTTCGCTTAACATAATAGCCACGCAGGCGCGCGCCATCCTGGAGGACAAAAACAAAATAAACATCTATTCAGCCACCTTAAATTTAAATACGAAAATTTCTAATTTAAGTTTCATGCTTTATTGAAGTTCGGAAGCTGTTTTATAGTTTAGTAAAAGAGATCAATTAGTGATTATTCGTCCATATAACGAGTCACTCAAGTGATGGTTGAATGAGACATTCATTCTTTTTTTATACAAGGAGAAAGAAGGAATTCTTGAAAGAAAAAAAAAATGGGTGGCCCCTCGAGCTTAATGTGGGCCACAGTAGAAATTCTTTTTATTTTGTGGGCTCGTTTAAGAAAATGGAAGAAAATAAAATCCCTCAGGTCTTAATTAATCCTCTCTAGAGTCAGTTAGATTGCCGAAACTATCTAACACAGTGTGGGCCTATAGGGAGAAATAATCAAAAGGGATCTCTCCTCTCTCTCTCTCTCTCTCTCTCTCTCTCTCTCTCTCTCTCTATCTGTCTCTCTCTTTCTCTCTCTCTCTCTCTCTCTCTCTCTATCTATCTCTCTCTTTCTCTCTCTCTCTCTCTCTCTCTCTCTCTCTCTCTCTATTCATTCTTTGAACTTTTCTGTCTCTTTCAAAAGTGCAATATATATGTATTGAGTGTGGTGGTGGAGAAAAGAGCTTTAGAAATAGGAGAAATTTGTGTAATTTGGTCAATGAGATTTGGTCAAATGGAAGAAAAAAAAAGTAGACAGCAAAATAAGAGTAATTGAAGCTCCCGACTAACTGTACATTATATACGTCGACTTCAATTACTAGTATTTTCGGTTATCTCTCTCTCTTTGTGTTTTTTTTTTCAGTCAAAATATTTTTAAATTGCATCTTTCTTTTACAACAAAAAAAAAAGATGCAATTTCAAATATGTTTGAATAGCTCTTCTCTTTCTCGAAATTATGTTTTATAATAGGCTACTTTTGGATAAATATAACTCAAAATAAATGAAACACAGTTGAAATGGAAAATTATTCAACCATATGAACCACTTTTTTTGAAGAAGGGTCAATTTTGTAAAACTTGAATGGAAATTTCAATTTGAAATTTGACGTTGTTGACCTCGTATTTATTGGGTATTGACTGATGTTGTTTACTGTGAAATATCAAGGGTTTTTTTGTGTGTAATGTATGTTTGTTAGCTTATATTTACCAGTATCTTTTAACATAAGGTATTAGACCCTCCCACCTTATTTCCTTTTTTCTATTCACAAAAGAAAGAAAGAAAGAAGAAAATACCTTCGATTTTGGAAATACAGTGTGTCCTAAAATTTGTATATATACTTTGGTTATTCTTTTTAAAAATTTCATTTTATAATTAAGAGTAAATGTTGAAGTAAAGATTAGATATAACTAGCATTACATGTTTTATGCTTAAACACGATGCATTATCTCAAGTTTTTAAAAATGTCATCCATTCGCATTGCTGACATTTGGTAAGAAACTGATCTACAAGCATCGATTAATGTATCTCTTGCAATTCTCTTTGATTTTTTTTTCTGATTTTTACAATTATGTAAGAATTTTATTTTATATATATATATTAAGCCAGGTCTGTGTGCTTGTGTGGGTGTCAATCTGTAATAACGCTGTACAAAAAAATGAAACACGTCGGAATTTATATAAATTTAAATAAATTTACCAAGGTCAACTTTATGTTTCACCCTTCCCATCCAAGAACCCCATGATATTAAATTGGAGAGGGGAAAAGGTTGGAAAGTGTAGAGGGGGGAGAGAGAGAAACGTGGAGGGGGGAAAAAGTGGGAGATGAAAGGAGTAAAAAAAAGGAAAAATCGACGCGCATGCGCACAACTGCCTGTGAATTTGATATATATATATATATATATATATATATATATATATATATAGAGGGCAAAGGTTGGAAAGGGTGGGGGTGAGAGAGAGAAATGTGGAGGGGGAAAAAGGGGTAGGGGGTAATAGTATCAAAATTAAACTAGAATTTGGCTCCCGTCATTTATGACGAGTTAACCCACTATTTAATAATGTTTGCAGATCAGTTTTTTAGATTACATTTTGAAAACCTGAGATAATGCTTCACTTAAACATAAAACATGTAATGCTCTTTTTATCTAATATATTTACTCTTAATTATAAAATTAAATTTAAGAAAATAAAAACATGTCAATTATTAACAACCAGAATGTGCGGTATATACATTTTATGTGAGAGACACTCTGTAGTTTCTCCATCCCAACTAATTGTTGTTGTCTTACATTTTGTTAGATAACCAACCCCTATATATACTTTTAGTTGATACTACAAATCAAAGGTGTTTTTATACGAGGATTATCGGATTATAAATGATAATTGCTTGCAACATTTGTTGGTTGTTTGTTATTTCTTGTTGTTGTTGTCCTTCTTTTTTTTCTAATATTGTGTGCCCCTTAAAATCTTTTTTTATTGAAGATTCTTTCTTTAATCTTCTCACATGTGAAACCACTTCCCTTTTTTTTCCTTTTCTTGCTTTATTTTGTTAGTTTTTCGATATTTTGTTGTTGTGTTTGTTGTTGTTGTCATAAATATCTTATGTGTTTTACTTTTTCCTTCAAACGGAAATTTTCCGATGTATTGCTGGATAGTTTGAATGTAACGTTAAGGGGGAGCTTTTACTATGTTGTTGATTCTCTTATTATGAGCGAGGGTTTTTTTCTTCTCTCCATTGCGTTAAATAATTTCGCTCTTAACCTCTTCCTCGCTTCATTCAATTCACATTATTAAATAATAATATACTTGAGTTTTATACATTAATAAAGAAGAAATATGATGTTAGATAACATTTAAGAGAGTTGAGTAAATCAAAGTAATTTGTGTTCGTAATTTTTTTTTCTTACAGAAAAACGTTATCATTTTTCAACCCTCTTTCTAAACAAATGTTGACGGAAAATGAAAAAAATTAACATAAATGACATGAAACAATGGATTACATTGTTTATCATGGGTAAGTTTAGAGAAATTTTTGTATTTTGTTCATATTTATCTATATCTTGTTTTCATTTTATATTCAAAGTGAATTTTCAAATCTAATTAGTAGGGCTCGGATTTTTATGCAATATTTCAAGCAAATGTTTCTCAGTTTGTGGCTCTAGTGCCAATTGTGAAGTAATCATCATCATCATCATCATTAGAGCGACTGTAATTATGCTTTTTTTCTAATCAAAAGGCTGGCTAGAGGCTAGATTACTGGTTAATTATTATCAGTTATCAACTAGATTGTCTAGCCGCTAACCAGTGTTTTTCATTTATAAAATAATAATTGTTGGTTAATTTAAATGGGATTATTACTTCAAAATTGGCCCTTAAGGGTTACAGATTGAGAAAAAGGTTGCATGATTTTGCATAAAAATCCGAGCTCTTACTAATTAGTTTTTATTTAATACAAACTGTTTTAGCTTTCTTTCAATGTATTTTTTAACAATATTTTAGTCATAATCAAATATTTGTGAGGTTGAGAAGAAGGGAGTTTCGACTTCATTGATAAATTGGTAATGAAGGGGATAAATTTTGCTGGTTTTTTTAACGAGACCACTGAATTTAGATGAGAGGGAGAGAGTGCTCATCATTGTTATTATTACTTATTTTATGTATGGGGAGAAAGAAGGATGTTTAGTATCGTAACAGAGGGCGCCACAGTCCATTAGTGATTGAAAAGTGTGGTAAACACTTTTCAATCACAACTAACCTCATAACTTACAGTGTATTATATTGAGACATTATTTGACATTCATGAAATAAGATCTCTGTTTCTGTCTTATTTTTTTTTTCTTCTTCTTTTTCTCTTGTTTTCTGTAGTTTCTTCTAATCAGTTTTCAGATACTTTTTTTCTGCTTCTTTTTTTTGACATGTTCTTATTTTTTTATCCTTAAAATGTTGTAAGGGGATTTTTCTTATCTGAACATTGGTTTCAGTTTGTTCCTTGTGTACTGTATTGTACACTTATGTATATATTCTCATGTGATATCTTCTTCAATTGTTTGAAGGCTATATATGTATTGAGAGAGAGAGAGAGAGAGAGAGAGAGAGAGAGAGAGAGAGAGAGAGAGAGAATAAGAGAGAAAAAGTTTGGTTTTCATCCCTAGTTTTTCTCTGCATCTATTACATTAGTTTTCTCTCAAGCTTATTATAGCTAATGGGACTGTCTCGTTTCATTTTCAGTGATGGAGGAGTTTCCTTCATATCCTATCTTTTGTACTATATTTACTCAATGTGCATATGCTCAGTTAGTATATTTAGCTCATAATATGTATTGGAGGGAGGGGGTATTCAAATATATTTCCTTCAAGAGCCACACAGAAGCAAATAATTGACATAAATTGGACAATTAAGTTAAATATATATTGTGATCAAAGTTTCAAACTAGAACAATTTTAGGTATAAATTCAAGAAAGATATTTTAAGCTTATTTTTGAACCCTCTGAAACAGGGTTTCTAGGATTTCTATGTATAAACTCTGCTATAAGGTTTCTATTAGAATTTGGCTTTTAGGATGGTGTTCTTAAGAGGCGATCACATTTGTCAATATTTAAAGCAAGATTCACTGCAAACTGTCCTTGAATTAATTGTAATTGCCAATGTGATAATACTTAATTGCAAGACTTAAGAGGTTTATTGCACACCGTCATTACACATTACAGATTCACACCAATATTTGACTCATTTATTGCACGAAATCTTGCGAGATCGCAGCTTTAATGAATTCTACATTGTAAGTCAAAGATAAGTTCTAAATTTGTAAAGTTTAATAGGAAGTTTCATGTAAAAGTTGATGAGTTTAGTACCACCTTTGACTTAAAATCCAATAAAAAATACGACCCTCTAATGGTCTGAAAGAGAAAGGATAAATGAAATTTATTTTTTATATGAATTCAACAGTAGCTCGCGAGCCATAGTTTGAATACCTCTTTGAAATATATACAAGGTGATTCTGAGATTCAATATATATATTTTGTTGTTGTTGCTATTTTCAATTTTCAACGCCAATATTGTCACATCCGCTTCCCGTTGTTATTCTTCAAATAGTTCATTTCCTGTTTTTCTTCCTGTCTTTGTAAACATTTTTTTTCTTTTATATAATTCTAACATAATAATTAATAAAAAGCCATGATGTTTACGTGACTGAAAATAAAATGCAATTTTTCATAATATATTTTAAGGTTTCACAAAATCAATTAAAATTCATATATACATTGTATAGTGGAGTTTGAAATTTGCATTTTTTTATATTGTTGCTTTTTCATTTTTAAGGTTTTTTTTTGTGTGTTTATTTTGTACATGTTGTTCCTATGGGAGAAATAATTTGAATTGCGATTTCAACTTTGATGGTTGGAGTGGGGGGGGAAGGAATGGGGGGCTGTATAAAGATGGTTATATAATGTGATGTGTGTAGGACTATGATAGCACTCAATTCTAGAAAGAAAGAAAAAATGGGTGGGGGGGTGTGGAGAGAATTTAAATTTGTTTTAAGAGGGTGGGGGGGGGAAATATTTATCTCCTATTTTACCCTCCGTCAATTTCCAATGTTATCTGTTCATTTTGTCGTTGCTATGACAACCTAATTGACGTGTAATCACTGCCTTTATATGGCAGATTTGCTGCCCGTCAATGCATGACTTCCTTTGGTCGATATCAACATGTGGGTGGATGGATGAATGGATCATATTATTCGAAGAAACGTTTTTTTTCTCTCTAAAGAATGTTATTATGTAAAAAAAAATTTAAAGCAAAAAAAAGGTAGTTGACGTAAAAAAGTTAAATTTTACTGATTTTAACATGTGAACCTTGGATGGGTTTTTCAACCCACACACGATTTTAAGAACTAAGACCCAAAATTAAGATGTTTTATTTATGGTAAACTATTCCAAAGTGTGTTAGAAACTAGAATAGGAGCTGAATAACATTTTCGTGTTGATATCTTACAAAATAAACTTTTTTTAGACAATAATTAAAAAAAACATCTTCTGCTTTAAAGTTTGGTCATTTAAAAACTGACATAAAAAGCTTATTTTTCAAAATATAGACATGAATATACATTGTTATGGGTTGTCATTTATTTATCTTTGAAATCTTGAAATGTCAGAGAATTAGAAAATTTTCAAAAGAGTCAAGAAAGTTAACAAAAAATATGCAAAATCTGGAAAAGTCAAGGAATTTATTTTCTGAAATTCCAATTTCAGTGATTAAAAAAAACGGCCAAAATTCGAAAAAAAAATTTAAATGGTCTATGAGGCACCAACAATGGCTCAGGAGGGCTCAACGGGGCCACAAAAAGCTTTAAAAAAACTGCAAACTGCACTCAACCTGGAAAAGTCAGGGAATTACAAAAATGAAAATCGGTAGCAACCCTGATATAGGCTACTCGTACTATTAAGTGATTTAGAACTTTTCGTTCTATTTTCTAAAACACTTTCAATTTCTTCTTAGTGTGTTGCTCCTGAAAAATAGAATAACCATAGTTCGATTTGAGAACTACTTTAAGAAACGAAAACTTTTCAAACTTAGCGCCTCAGAAGAATTTTTTTTTTGCTCAGCATAAAAAAGTGATATAATAATTAATTTCACATAAAAATGTAATTAATTACACTTGTACTGTTTTTTTCTTATAATATGTGATATATTTTAGCTTTTTTAATGCAATTTGATCAAAATTTGAGTTATTGATGAAATTGGATCATGTGAATCCTGATTTAGTAAGTCTAGATCTATATACTGAACGGCTAAACATTTTTCTATTGAAAAGAAAAATAGACAAGAAAATCTTCCTTTTTTGCTTGAATAAGTGCACCTAGAATACAGTAAAAAGAGGGGGGAGGGGGAAGTGAACCCCATCAACTTGAAATATTACTTAGACCTACAAAGCTTCAAAGGATCCACCTAAATATTGTATGTGTATCTCTCTCTAGCTCGATGAGATTATTTCGATTGGTTGCTCTCCACCCACCTCATACCACCCCACTTCAACAAGCCTATTTTAGAATATCGATTTCTAGAAGAAATCTGAAACCTGTATTAAAGGTCCTAAATTACAATTATGACCTGTATGACTGATTATGATGATGATGATGATGATGATCACTTGGTACATCCAGGTTGAAAAAAAAACAAATCAATTCCGACTGTTTTATTTTTAATAAAATCATGTTATTAAATAAAAAAAATTTAAATACTGGATAAAAATTTGATTGATGTTAATAATGACATTTCCTTCCATTTGTTTGCAAATGTATCTCTCTTTCTATCTGTCTATTTGCATAAATGATCCCAGAAAGATTTCTATAATCCTGCTCCTTCTCCCCATATTAAAATGAAAGTTACCTTTTTCCTACACAGCCGCCACCACCACCACCACCCCATTTATTTATATCTTGTTTTTGTTGTGAGATGAATGACTTTCAATTTGAAGTGAAGTGCTAAACGTAGTCCACACAATAACATCAATCTTCATTGGATTTTCAGGGGTTGAATTGGAGGGGGTTTGTTATCTGTGGAGAGTGCAGGGTGGGTGGGTGTGTGGGTGTCCTTTCTAGTCTACTCTCACTCAATGAGGATGATGATGATGATGATGATGGTGATACATGGGTCTTATATGTTCTGACCCCACATTACTTGACCCCGTCCTCCTCCTCCTCCTCCTCTTTTTCAAGTTGACCTGTTGGTGGTCGTCTATTATGACTTGGTATCTATTGAATTCGATTCGTTTCGTAATGGTTATTTTTTGTTTTGGCATAACAATGCAATTATGTGGATTAATATAAAATTTTTATAATGTGTCAATCACTTTGCTCGAAACGTTTTGCATAATTAACGTGATAATATTTGCATTATTTGTCTAAATAAATTATGAATTTATTTCTGAGCAAAGTCAACTGAATAATTGAACATGACAATATTAGATTAATAAACTTTATAGGCAATAATATACATGTACGGTGCTATACAAAAGGTAATTATTTAATATATACAATACCTGTATATAGTACTACGCATTGTAAATAAGACACATTTGGGTTGAAAACTGTTCCGACTTTTAACTTACGAAAGACGGTAAGAACTAAACAAAAACAATTTTAAGTCTCGTTACTAATTAAAGCTATGATTCTCAAACGGTGTGCCGAGAAATTTTGGAGGAGGCTATAATAATTATGTTACTATAACTTTATATTTTCAAATAATTTTTAACTTTATTGCAAAAAAGAAAAAGAAAACTTTTCTATTACATCTAAGCACTAAATCAGTGGTTTACAAACGGGGTGTGCTATGGGCACGGGATAATAGACATTTGCCCTGGTGAAAAAAATAGAACAAACGTGGCTCCAGCCTATCATACTGAATAGGTGCAGGGGGCTACGTGTTTTCTATTTTTTACTCGTTGAAATTTTCAAAAAGTTCAAAATTTCACCCCAATGGAAACAGGGCCTAAAGTGTATTTTTTGGGGGGGGGGGGAGCGGAGCAATGCAATTTGTGCACAAATTGTCTGCATGGAAATAAATACAAACAATATGAAGTTTTCTTTTATTTAAAATAGTAATGTTGAAAAGTGGAAGTCTTTTTTTCACTTTCAGAGTGATTGTTAAAATTGTTGACAGCTTCAACTACTTCCAATTATTTTTAAACTTGAGGTGTTGAAAAATTTCTTGACACGTTTTTTTTCCCCTAAAAAAGAACCGTTTTCTTTTTCTTGGCACTATTCCTTTTCATCATTAACTTTGTTTCTCGTTAGATATGATAAACACACAATTTATCTATAAAACGTATTATTTTCTGTTAGTATGTCTAAATGATGCATATGATTGATATTGAAAACAGTTTTAAAAAAAAAAGTTCAATTGATAACAAACAGAAATTTATATTGAGAAGGTGAAGGCGCGCGGGCCTGTGGCAGGAAAACCTGGCACTCGAATTTCTGAGCAATTTTCAAGTTGCGATCGAAGTTCACTTTGCCGAATTTGAATCGAAGTCTCTTTTTACAAGCTTTTATTTAAGTTGACATGACCGCGTTGTCCGGTTTGCGTAGACTTTTATTTCTCCTATTTTAACCAACTTCCCCCCATAGGCCATAATCCAAGAGAGCTGAAATTTTGTACACTGCATCAGCCTGCCTCTACTTAGTGCGACCTGTTAATCTATCAATTTTTGACGGATCCTCGAATGACCTGTCCAGGATCCGCCGTTATAGGAGGAGGAGGGAGGGGACCTTAAATAACGTACTTTTCAACAAAATAAAACAAATTACACTCCTGTAGTCTCCAAAAAAACTTGTCTTAGTATAAATAGAAATCATAATCAAAGTGGAAACAGTTTGAAAGGTAGAATAATAAGTTAATAACCTATTTGTTATCGATCTGTGAAACAATTGATGTATCAACACGAAATGATAATCCTTTTTTTTTTTTTCTTCTTCTTCTTATCCTCCTCACCAATCACCATATACATTATTGATAAAGAGACTTTTCGTGTTATGTTTTTTTTTGGTGTTGTTGTCCACTTATGGCTCCACCCAAAACTTCATCAACAACTTACCTGCATTAACACAACATAAATAATATACCTGATAATTGTGAAAGTCGTATTTTAAAAACGTTATTAGTAACCGTGTGGTTATTATTTCTATTGATGACTTAATGTGTATTGCAAGCACAAATTGGAAAACAGAGAACGAATCAAACAAAAAGGGATGTTTGTCCAAATTGATCCCTTTTAAAGTGCTCCCAATTTGATGATATGAGGTGTTGTTTTTTTATTTTCTCTAGTTTAAAATTAGTTATTTTCGAAAGTGGTTTGATGGACTTTGTTCGTGGAGATGTCTCTTTTGTGGTCTTTTGAGTTTTTTTTTTTTCTTCCTATACTTATTACAATAAATAAATAACTAAAATAACTAGCCCTTTGGCGACTTGGATACATTAGTCTATATCATTGTATATAATGTATAGCTCCAATTAGGCGTCATAAATTTTGTTTTCCATTTGGTGGTGGAGTCTGGTCAACACATTGTTACAACTTCAACATAATATTGGAAGTGGGTTTTTTTTTCTTCTTTCTCTTCTTATCGTTATCTAAAAACTACTATTATAAATGTACAACTGTATGGAATGCAGGTGGTACTTAATACCACCAATATATGCAATTAGTCAACTGGTTGAGGGAAAATGACGCGACGAACGTGTCTTTGAAACATTTTTTTAGTTTTTAACTTTTTAGCATTATACAGCTTCTGGAGAGTTTATTTTTGTTTAGTTGAGTTTTGTCCACATTCTGAAGGAAAAAGAGTAGTGATTCTCATTGGATGCGTCATGATGGGTCCATGGGCCATGCAAAAGTTCGCGGCACATGTAATAATTGGACATACATTTGGTGTCATTGTACAGTGACATCAAATGGATGCGACATATACAACACCGGTGTACATTATGTACATTAGCAAATATCTGCAACATGAATTTTAAATTATGAATTTAGGTTGAATAAATAATATTTTGCATTTGAGCAATTTCTGCACATGAAAAAAAAATTACCTCTTGGCGCAGTGATTTAATTTAAAGGTTGTGTTAATTTTGTTAAAATATAACAAAATATAATATAACTAGTGGGGCAAAATTCACAGGCAATTGTGCCCAGCATTAGAATTTCTTTTGCTCAGCCCTTTTATGACGTCACACCAAGTAACAAACCAATTAGAAATTGATGACGTTCATAAAAGGGCGGAGCAAAAGAAATTCTAATGCTGGGCACAATTGCCTGTGATAAATTCTAGTTTAATTTTGCTACTATTATCCCCTCCCCTTCTTATATTTGAAAGAGAAAATGAGTTTTTCATTTTCTCTGGTGTGCGCATGCGCGTGTCGTTCTTTTTTTACTCCTTTCATTTCAATTTCAGTCACCCCTCCCCCTTTTTTCTCCCTCCATGTTTCTCTCCCCCTTCTACACTTTCCAACCTTTTTCTCGTTCCAATTTATAATATCATGGGGTTCTTGGATGGGAAGGGTGCAACATATAGTTGACCTTGAGAAAAAAAAGCTGTTCATTTCTTCATCATTTCATTTATTCGTGCTTCAAGGTTTTTGTCCTTGTTTGTACAGCATTACTCACACACACACACACACACAGAGAGTCCTGGCTTAACATATATATATATACTAGTGGGGTAACCCATCATAAATGACGGGAGCAAAATTACAGGCAATTGTGTGCATGCGCGTTGTTTTTTCCTTTTTTAATCTTTTCATTTCAATTTCAGTCACCCCTCCCACTTTTTTCCTCCCTCCACGTTTCTCTCTCTCCCCCTCTACACTTTCCAACCTTTTCCCCTTCCACGTTTCTCTCTCTCCCCCTCTACACTTTCCAACCTTTTCCCCTCTTCAATTTAATATCATGGGGTTCTTGGATAGGGAGTGTGCAACATATAGTTGACCTTGAGAAAAAAAAATAATATATATATATATATATATATATATATATATATATATATATATATATATAAAAAAAACAAATCTACAGAAATAGTAAAAAAATTATTTAAAATGTTACTTTTTTAATATTTTATGCTATCTATATATATATCTATATATATATATATATCTATATATATATAAAAAAACAAATCTACAGAAATAGTAAAAAAATTATTACTATTTCTGTAGATTTGTTTTTTTTTCGGTTTTTATTTCCAAAAAAATAACTAATGAAGTTCAACCGATGTTTTTTTTTCTAAAAATTAAAATGAAACTTGGTGTATGCAAAACACGCACTTTCACTTTGGTGTAAAAGCAATAAAACTCTTGAGACAAACAGAATAATAATACAACGCACGTGATAATAGTTTATTTTCAACAACAAAAAAGTAAACACTCGATTGGGGACAGCCATTTTCTTTTATAGCTTTTTTGTCTGGTCACACAACATAACTATTATTATGAACAACAGGTTTTTGTTTTACGAATTAATTGTCATTTGTAACAATTCAAAGAGAATCACGTTTAAAATAATTATTGCATCTGCTGTGGGATATTTTTTTGAATGCAGAAAACAACAAAATAAATAAATCTCATGAGATAAAACGTGTTTTTTGTTTTAGTTTTCTTTTTTTAACAAAAAATAGGGTTTCATTTTAACTGCATTTCATGGGTTTAGTCAAACGTAAAAAAAAGTTTTGCTTTTCTAGATTCTAGAACATTAAAACCAGGTGGAAAAGTGTTTTTGTGGTTAGAAAGATAGACAGTTTTTTCTATATTTATTTAATGTTTGGGTGTCGTCTATAGAGTAACTAAACATGATTTATGGCGTGTGAAATCAACTAATTATTATTATTCTAAGTGGCTAACAACAAAAGAAACGGAGGAATTGTCTTTTTAAACGGCTGCTGTAGCCATCTGAAACGGCGTCGACGGTTCGAGGTGGAGGCTAATAGGCTATAGGTATTAGAGAATTACGATTAGTGTGCCAGAGACCAAATTAACATACTCCACTGCTCTGGACCAGCATACTACAATCATTTACTCTGCAAGCAATACAGATGGCCTGTTACAGAAGAGACTATTTAGTCCAGAAAAAAGCAGCATAAAAATGCATTGTCAAAATAATCTTATCCCCTCCTATAAGAATTCCCTGACACAAATGTAATATTAAGTTCAATGGCAGCATTAGTATATATAATGTATGCCTTGTCTTAACATTTTTAAATAGATTATGAAAGGCTCTTGTCGACCTAAACCAACTTTAAGTAGACTAAACTGTAACACCCTGTAAATCGTGATCCCACCAAAACCATAGCCGGGGGGGGGGGGGGGGGGGGGGGTAAACAACTCTCAACCGTCCCTCCCTCCCCTCTGACTCACCTTTCTGACTCATACCCAAGCGGCGGATTGATACACATAGGACCATGGTCACTTGTACCTGGTTACACATCGCAGGTATACACAGGTCGAAGGTATAAAAGGGCCGTGTTCCTCTTTGTAGCTAGTTCTTATCCTTTGCCTGTATTACGTGATCTTATTCCGAATCATGGGCCTGAGGATTTACTGTTAGTATTAATATATTCATCCTTGTATTCTGTGTTTCTTACAAGTGATGAATAAAGAGTTATAACAAGAAACAGCGTTGTCTTTCTGTAATGTAACCAACTTCTCTTCAGGGGCCGGAGACTCCACAGGGCAAGAGTTATACGATTCTCAGCAGCTACAACATCTTCTCTTGTCGGGATACCGAAAGGAGAAGATGTACATCAGCATCAACCGGGAGAGAGAGATGGCCGTCACTCTCCTGCATCGATTTCACCCCCATACAGAGGAGTGACCACGATTTGTCTCCATCCAACTCTCTCTGCAGCTCGAATCTTCTCCGTGCGGGCACCGCACTGTTCGGAGAGGAGTCGAGGTACAGAAAATGTCATCTAAAGTTTGGTAATAATTATTGGTTGATGTCAAAAGCTCACAAAACTGTGCAGGGCATTCATTATATTTGGGTAGGGTGACCACTCTTAAGAAAATTAAGAGGGATTTTCGCATGGACCGATTCATATTACTGGTCATTTGTTTTTAGGATGGTAAGACAAGGGAACTCTGTTGCAGAGGATTTTATGCATGAAAATAAACTTGTATTGTGATCGTAGGGCACACCGGCGACTTTTAAAACACTAGTGGGGTAACCCGTCATAAATGATGGCGAACATTCGTCAAAGATGTGGCGAACATTCGTCAAATGTGGCGAACATTCGTCAAAAATGTGGCGAACATTCGTCAAAAATGTGGCGAACATTCGTCAAAAATGTGGCGAACATTCGTCAAAAATGTGGCGAACGTTCATTCGTGAAAAATGTGGCGAACATTCGTCGAGGATTTTATGCATAAAAATAAACTTGTATTGTGCTCGTAGGGCACACCGGCGACTTTTAAAAACACTAGTGGGGTAACCCGTCATAAATGATGGCGAACATTCGTCAAAGATGTGGCGAACATTCGTCAAAGATGTTGCGAACATTCGTCAAAGATGTGGCGAACATTCGTCAAAGATGTGGCGAACGTTCATTCGTCAAAGATGTGGCGAACGTTCATTCGTCAAAGATGTGGCGAACGTTCATTCGTCAAAGATGTGGCGAACGTTCATTCGTCAAAGATGTGGTGAACGTTCATTCGTCAAAGATGTGGCGAACGTTCATTCGTCAAAGATGTGGCGAACATTCGCCAAAGATGTGGCGAACATTCGCCAAAGATGTGGCGAACATTCGCCAAAGATGTGGCGAACATTCGCCAAAGATGTGGCGAACATTCGCCAAAGATGTGGCGAACATTCGCCAAAAATGTGGCGAACGTTCATTCGTGAAAAATGTGGCGAACATTCGCAGAGGATTTTATGCATGAAAATAAACTTGTATTGTGCTCGTAGGGCACACCGGCGACTTTTAAAACACTAGTGGGGTAACCCGTCATAAATGATGGCGACCATTCGTCAAAGATGTGGCGAACATTCGTCAAAGATGTGGCGAACATTCGTCAAAGATGTGGCGAACATTCGTCAAAGATGTGGCGAACATTCGTCAAAGATGTGGCGAACATTCGTCAAAGATGTGGCGAACATTCGTCAAAAATGTGGCGAACATTCGTCAAAAATGTGGCGAACATTCGTCAAAAATGTGGCGAACATTCGTCAAAAATGTGGCGAACATTCGTCAAAAATGTGGCGAACATTCGTCAAAAATGTGGCGAACATTCGCCAAAAATGTGGCGAACATTCATTCGTGAAAAATGTGGCGAACATTCATTCGTGAAAAATGTGGCGAACATTCGTCAAAAATGTGGCGAACATTCGCCAAAAACGTGGCGAACATTCGTCACAAACGTGGCGAACATTCGCCAAGAATGTGGCGAACTTTCGCCAAGAATGTGGCGAACTTTCGCCAAGAATGTGGCGAACTTTCGTCGAAAATGTGGCGAACTTTCGTCGAAAATGTGGCGAACATTCGTCAAAGATGTGGCGAACATTCGCCAAAGATGTGGCGAACATTCGTCAAAGATGTGGCGAACATTCGTCAAAGATGTGGCGAACATTCGTCAAAGATGTGGCGAACATTCGTCAAAAATGTGGCGAACATTTGTCAAAAATGGTGCGAACATTCGTCAAAAATGTGGCGAACATTCGTCAAAAGTGTGGCGAACATTCGTCAAAAGTGTGGCGAACATTTGTCAAAAATGTGGCGAACATTCGTCAAAAGTGTGGCGAACATTCGTCAAAAATGTGGCGAACATTTGTCAAAAATGTGGCGAACATTTGTCAAAAATGTGGCGAACATTCGTCAAAAATGTGGCGAACATTCGTCAAAAATGTGGCGAACATTTGTCAAAAATGTGGCGAACATTCGTCAAAAATGTGGCGAACATTATTGCTACGACAGTAAAGCGATCTTCAACTTCATTTTGTTGCCGAAAGGTCTTTCAAAAGTCGCCTGTGTGTTCGTTCCAACCGTTAATTTTCTGAAAATATATTATTTCAGCTGCACCACAGAAACACATTGCAATTGTTCTTCGTTTTATATATTTGTGTTTTGACAATGCATTTTGTATGATGGAATTGGACGTTTGTCCCTCTGCCACATGTCTTCTTGGATACTTGCAGAGTAATTTTTCAAATTCAAATTGACTAGCTAGTACTGCTATAAATGGCTCTACCTCCAACCCTCGTCGTCGTCGTTTCAGATGGAAACACATCTTTTTAAACCGATCCATTATTATTTTCTTTCTTGAAATAACAACAAAAAAAAAGACAATCTTAATATCTATTATATACCATCTTGTTTGAGTTATATTCTGGCACAAATTGGTCGTTCGGTTGGTTGGATTTCTTTCTTTCTTTCTCTTGTGTTGTTGTTACCTTCATTTTTAACAAAGGGAAGAAAGAGAGAGCTCTGGTTGATTGTTATGCATTTCACATAAAAAAAATATAGAAACCTTTTTTTCTCCATTCTCCAATTAGCTTTTGTACAAATAGAGCTGTCCCTTAATGACATTCAGAGGTTTTTTTTATGACCCTTTTCAAATTTAACTGCTGAAGGAGCTATGAGAACAATTTTGTGACAGGACGTGTGATATGTTAATAATGATTGTTTCAAATCACCACAAAATATTGTTCTTCCTCAGGGCTCCCTCTTCCTCCTCCTCCTCCTCCTTGTTTTTGTCTTCTTATATACTTAACTTACCTTACTTACCTTTTTTTTTGACAACAATAACTACATGTGGTGAATTTGACAAGTCAGACTTGTCTGAAATAAAAAAAAAATATCTTATGATACAAGTCTGCTCAAGGGCATTTATGTGGCTCATAATTCAAACGTTATACGATGGGAAATTGTTATTACTTGGCCTATTATGTAGTGTTATAAATTGTTTCATTTCACCTAATAGACAATAGGACATATGGTTGACTAGAAATTTAGGCAAAACAACTTCATGGCCGTTATCTGTCATTTTAGGGTGGTTTGCACAGTCAGCCACTTTTATGATTCGTAATTCTGAGCTTCATTTGGAAAAGTCTACCTTTGTTGCAACTATATTATGATATTGTGAGAATTACCAAGTAACTGTAGTTTTCAAACAGCTTTTTACATAAAATTGTAGAATAAGACGAATTTTATCTAGCAATTTTCAAATGGAGCCCACGAATGTCCTTGTTTGCAAATAACTACATAAAATGCAGCATTATAAAGTAGTTTTCCAAAAGTAGTTAGTTAGTTCCCGGTTCAGACTATGTGCAATGTTTAAACGCATTTATCAACCAAAGCAGATTATACTAAAGTAATTGCAATCTGCACATGGTGCAGTATGTGTTTGGTTTGTAATTGGTAAGGCAACCAGAAGAAGAAGAAAAGACGTTTTACAGTTACAGAACTACGATTAGAGGCTAAAGATCAAATTCATTCTGTAAGCAAGTATAGTAAATCAATATAACAACCAAATTTGCATACCAGTATCAATGTAAATAAGCCTTTTATGGTTAAACAGCTTGAAATTATCAAGTTAAAATGTCAACTTAAGAAAGGTTTTGTCAAAAATGAAGTCAGTTTCTGCTACTTTGCGTTTTACATCAAAAAGCACTTGCATATAATACATTAAAAAGGGTTGATTTTAATAAAATGGTGAAGAAATGATCCAATGTATGTTGTTGTCGGACACACTCCATTTACACTGGAATGCTGAGACATGACTTTTTTTATTTTGTGACATTATTTTGTGTAGAACTGTTGGTCATTCTGAAAATTCATTTTTTTTTCTCTCTCCAAAGGTTGACTTAGAAGGCTCCAAGCTAAAACATGTCACTGATAGAAAATGTGGTTTCTGGACTTTCTAAGAGCAATGAAATAGACAAAAGACAAGAACACCACCACCACCGTGTACATTTCGTTTGGTTTAAACCGTCAAAGTTGAAATCTCCCCAGTTTTTTAAAAAAAAACTTATACCACAACCTCATCTAAAATTTTCTTGTAAGAAAAAGACAATGACAGCTTTTTTTTTGTTACTTTTGTGAACATTTGTTATCAAATTTTGGAATCAGTTTTTTGTTCTCTGTAGTAACATCTAAAGTCTCTTCTCATCCACCTTTCAGTTTTTGTTTGTTCTCTCTCTCTCTCTCTCTCTCTCTCTCTCTCTCTCTCTCTCTCCTCCAAGATAAACCCAAGTCTACCTGTATCAATGTACTGTCTCCACTGTACACCAATGGTTCCCAAACTTTTTTTCGTTCACAGCATAGTATTTTGTTGCTGGAGAAATCGCGGCACACCTGATAAAATTCATGGCACACTAGTATGCCACTGTAGACTCTTTGAAAACCACTGGTTTAGTACGTGCATATAATAGGAAGGTTTCCTTAATTATGCTTTTTTTTCTAATAAAGTTAGATTTTAATTGAAAATCTGAAATTATATTAACGCATTCAATATAACATCCAACATTTCGTGACACACCTAGCAAAACTCACGGCACACCATTTGGGAATCACTGGTGTACATCTATAAGTTTGTGTACTAAAAGTTTAAAAATGTCTGCATCTTTCAAAACAAAAACTTTCCCTACCTCACCCCACCCCACCCCCCACAAAAAAAAGGAATAAATGTGGAACCCCATGCTGAGTTGATGGACGACTTGGACTCTAGTGCTTAATTTTAAATGACAACCGAAATGTCATAGGTGTGTAATTCCAAGGTGGGAAGGTGGATCAAGAAGAAATTTACCTACCAAAAAATAAATAATAGCAAGACACACAGAAGAAGAAGAATTGGAAAAGAGAGAGAGAGAGCACGCTTTTTTTCTATTCTTTTCTGAGACATTTCAACCCTCATGCCGCCACTTCATGCAGCCATCCTGCCAACCATTATATAGTTAATTAATTATAAACTTATTAAAACAGAGGAAGTGTTTCCTCATTCTAAAAAGTTGAAAAAAATTTTTTAAACCTATTTTGACCTTTGTGACCAACATGTTAAATAGAATGTTTGTCTCAATGCGGGCTTCTTCAACAACTTTTTTGATGCAAAAGACCTCCTTGAGTTACTTGAAGAAAAAAGTTGCAAATTCCTCAGAATAAATCTTATATAAGAATGACTAACAATTCACACCTGGTCAGTTGGGAAGTTGAATCACTATTTTTCTTTAAAAAGTGATTCTTAAATGGTTTTCAGTCAACTTTAATAATTTCAGGACGTGTTTCTCCCACTTTCTTGAAGGTGGCACTGAATAAGCTCCATATTTAACAAATGTCAAACTGAATAAAAATCAGACATTTTTGCATTTATTCCGTTGTTTTTGTTCAATTTGGCGAATATTCAGTCGCCTCTTCTTGAAATGTTGGGGCGAAAAAAAAACACTCTTTGTGTTTTGAATTTCCATTGTAAAGGATGTGGGATGGGTGCGTCGCGTACGCATCGCTGCACTGAAAGCGCGTAATAAGGCGAAATATGGTGCACAAAAATTAGTACATCTATTCAGCCCCTCCAAATTTTTAATTTGGAATTTCGAAATCTTGACATTATAAGCCTTGTATATCGATCTAAAAATGTGATCAATATTATTAGTGAGTGAATGGAGAAAACGTTTCACAATCAAAATTAAAAAAGAAACAATTTATGTGTTTAATTTTCGTGGAGCTCGTAATCATCACTATTAATACATTTTAACCAATTAGTTAGCTTTTTAGGTTTTATCTTTATTTAGACTTCTTCTATTAGCTACCAAGAATTAGTTTTAGCATCGGTCTATGATTTTTTTGGCTACTTTTAGCCTCATCTTTAACTGATTTTTTTTTTTTTTCGTTAGAAAATCCGTATTTTCTATCAATCTCAAGTTTCATGCTCATTGCTGAGTGACCATTTGAGCAAAAAACGAAATCCGGTTAGATATATACTGTATATATGTAGGCAGTATGTATAGGATTGATATGTGTGCTTAATGTTGACCCATGTTCAAGTAAATTGACTACAATCTCATCCATTCCAGCAGAATTTTTATACGATTCCTAAGCTTATTTCTGAAAATGGAGAGAGATGAACGGGTGGGGGGTGGGATGAAGTGAAAGTTGGATCTATAAAACTCTTATAATGTGGTTTCTATGGTGTTCTTTTATTAGATCCATTCATATATATATGAGAATTCTATTTTTTTTTTTTTCTGGCTTCATGGAATGTTTCTTTAATTGATTATATAGTTGGGTCCAGTCTTCTTTTTTCTGTACAGTTAGTTACAGTAGCAGTAGTAGTAGTAATGGACATGATTCGAATCAAATGGAGAAGGAGGAAGTTGAACAAATTCTTTTCTTTTTTTTTTCCATATATATGTTACTGTCTAGGCAATCTGCAAAACAACCAACCTGCTAGTGAATCTGCAAAATTCAATACCTAAAATGTATTGATTTTTTTGCAGATTCACTAGCAGTTTGGTGGTTTTGCAGATTGACTGATTCCGCAGATTGATAGTAACATACTGTAAATATACAGACAGTACAGTAAATGTATTTTCTCTTAATCATTAATGTATCAGCAAAGAGCAAATATTTAATTGAAATTGATTTCTTTTCGGCCCTGTTTCTTTAAATGATTCAACCGTTGATTTGACGGAGATGTTTCTTAATTGAATTTTTCGATCAATTCTTGAGTCACTCACACACACAAATATTAATTATTTTTCTGCAAGTTTTTTTCTTTTTCTTCTTTTTGAGGATGTTTTTGAAATAAATTATAAAAGAAGTTTTTTTTCTTTGCATTTTTTACATTGATTTTTCGTTTTTTTTTTTTTAAAAAAGAAGAAAAAACTAGAAAGTTTCTTTTATGACAGTGTATTTTTTATATTCTAATGTATTTTGAGCTAGCTGTGTATAGATTTCATTTTTAATCGGATCTAAAAAAGAAAACGAATATGGAGGAGGGTTATAACTTTCTTTTTTATATATTCTGACTGAAGGAAGATGTTACATAAATGTAGAAAAAGAAAAGAACTTTTACAAAAGGTAAAAAAAAGTGTCTTGATTTCAAAACCCACATCCCAAAGGATATTTGTTCTTGAGGTTTTTTTTTTGTATTCTTTTACTCCTTTTATTTCTTACTTTGAAGATGAACTACGTGCTTTCGTTACTTTTTCTTGTTTTTGGTATGTTACAGTAGTATAGTTACCATGGTAACCAAGAGTCTGTTTAGTACAAGATAAGAAACTTGAGCAATAAGTATAGTAATACTGGTAAAAAAATATCAGAATCATCACTTTGAAGACGTAAAATATATAGTAGGCCTACAACAAAAACCGCATCTTTTTTTGTTAAGTGTTTTTTTTTCTTTCTCTTTTCTCGTGACGGATGCGGATAAAGAAGCCAAATATTTTATGATGAGTTTCTGTTGAGAGTTCATTGAGTTATTGGCTCTGAAGTCTTGCAGATGTTGATAGGAATGAGAGTCCGATGAGAGATTAATGTCAAGCAAGACTCGATATAGAAGTTTTTTGAGGCAAAGTGGGAGGATATCTTTACCATTTTATTTGCGGGACACAGAACGGGTTAGAAACGCTTGCAAAGGGAAAGCCTACATTTGTCATCCATAAATTTTTTTCTTGCATTTGCCATATGATGAAGACAAAAGCAACCAAATTCAAGAAGGAAACTTGGCACTTCAACTTTTGAACCCACCAACTAGTGTTCCGAGTTTAATAAGGTTTCTTTATGTTGGAGCCCAACTTATATGTGTTATTTCTCGCCTGCCTCTGGTTAGGGACAGGAAAAAGACTTATTTTAGCTTTTACGAGAAAAGGTTAAGATTGATTTAACAGGTCCTAAAGCCAATGAAGGCTTATACAGTTCGTAGCAAGGCAAACTTTGTGTGTATTTCAAAAAATCGAATTCCTTTAGTTGGTTTGATTTTGAACGAATTTTATTAATAATTTTACAATAATTTTAATAAGTTTACAGCAGGTTACGATTTAGAATATTTGTTTTGTTCCTCCCCACTCTTAGTTTTTTGTCAACTGTACGACAAAGTCAATATTCTAGAAAAAGAACAATGACAGGTCCTATCAGATTTTCAATTTTCACAGAAAGGCAGGATACGGAATAAAACCACTAAGATGGCACTTACTCCGCACTGCGGCTGTGCATACAATTTCAAAGAACACATTGGCAACTGCTGTAATCAAACTTGCCCCCAACCAACATCCAATGGGATTATTAGAACTACCAAGATGTGGAATCCTATGCTAACCCTCTTAACCCTATTTTCAGTATTCTGGATCCCTTTCCCACTCTGAATTTTGTGTTTGGGAATTCACTTTTGGGACTTTCAAATGTTTGGACCCTTCCCTTCCCTTTTGACTGTGTATGGGCTTGGGGATTTATTTTTGGGGACTCCAAATGTTTAGACCCTTCTCTTCCCTTTTGACTTTGTATGAGCTTGGGGATTTATTTTTGGGGACTCCAAATGTTTAGACCCTTCCCTTTGGACTTTGCATGAGCTTGGGGATTTATTTTTGGGGACTCCAAATGTTTAGACCCCTCCCTTCCCAGTTGGCCATCTAAATAATAATTAAATGTGGTTTTTCTTACTTTTTTGCTGCAACCAAATGATTTTCCAATATTCCGTTAGCTTGATGGTTATATTTCCACACACTTTTTCACTGCACTGCACTTTGGAACCTTTTGCACTTATCGTCACACACTTTTAACTTCTCACTTCTGAACTCTTTTCTGTCATCTAACTCTTTGGACTCCAGTGTCCTACCTCCACTTTCTTTCTCCAATTTCGAAAAAATCCCCTACTTTTGAGACTTTGCTTTCTTAACTTCCGAGAATCTACATTTTGTGTCTCTCTAGTATTCTCCAATTTCGAGACTCTCCCTAAAATAAACATGGCTACCTCTTTTATTACCTACGATTCCGGACTATGATTTCCTGTTATTGTGAATTTGTGTAGTTAATGTTTCGCTATGTATTTCCTGCGTTAAGCCTTTTCTTCGATGTTATCGTACCTATTTTTTGACATGAAGTTCCTTTCTTTAACCGTTATCGAACATTTTGATCGTTTTCTTTTTCTTCATCCTGTTTTTCTTACTTCGTAACATTTTGCCTTTTTAATTTAACCCTTTTTGTTCCTTTTAATTTTTTATAACTTTTTGTTTTGCGACTTTATTATTGTGTTTCTTCAATTTACCTCATATTAAATGAAATTAACAATTTATTTATTTATTTATTAATATTGTCTTTATTGATTTTATTAATTAAATAGTCGATTAATAACTAAATTATTGTCAATAATCTAGTTATAATTATTATAAATCCTTTTTTTCATTTTTTCTTTGCTTTCTTTTCTTTGTTTCCTGTTTGAACAATTTCCTTATACCGAGTGTGCAAAAATGTTACTTTTTTCTTTTTTAATTCTTTAAACAGGATGTTTGGCTTTTAATGAATTTTTTAACTTCCTCATTTAACATTAATGTATTACTAATTAGTTAATTTTTTTTTTTTATCTTCTATCGTATTTTTTGGAATATGTTAGGTGTTTTGTTTATTATTTCTACACCTAACATCTGGATCAAGTTGAAGATGGAAGTGCCCAATTCGAAGCTTGAATTTCGGCCAAGATAATACATTGTCTGCCTATATAAAGCAGTGGTTCCCAAACTTTTTTTTTGCTCGTTTGCGGTACATCTAGCAACACGCTAGACCATTATTAGAATATTGTTCACCAATTCGGAATTTTTTTCCAGTTAATCCTAGAAAAAAAATGCATTGTATGGTTGCAAGAACATGTATTCTGACAGTGTAACCCTCATGCTAGATGAACTTCAGTTGGAATCACTAACAAATCGTAGAGCTGAGCAAAGCCATGCCCTTCTTGAACGCTTGCTAGTACCAGAGAACAAAGCAGTCAGCATTGTTAGATGGAATTCTTACGAGAGTCTTCCCCCTCGTACAAGTAGACATGGTCATCCAAAGCTTATTAGAGAAATAAGAGCTAGACACTAAAAGGAACCTTAAAGAGAGGCTATACAATTAAAGCTTACTCACCCACTATAATTTTCTATAACATGGAGTTGTATTACCTCCGTGTGAATATGATGCTTAGGTAAAATCAGTAGTTTCCAAATAAAACGGACCCTGGCTATACGAAAAAAAAAAATTACGGAACTTAGGCTACCCTATTAAGTTTGTGTTGTGTGTACTTCTAGAAAACGGAAAACTGCTAGAATGGAAAAAATTGTCTGGAACCACAAATAAATTATAATTTTATTGGAAAAAAAGCAAAATAAAGGGAAGTGTCCTATAACACTTATGCACTAAACCAATGATTTCCAAAGGGTGTACTGTGGCACACTATTGGCTAGTGTGCCATGAATTTTGCTAGGCGTGCCGTGATTTTTTTAGACAAAAAATACTGTTCTCGTGAGCAAAAAGAAAAAAGTTTGAGAACAACTGGACTAAACCTACCTGAAATTATTATTAAATTGGTCTTCGGCTACAACGGAAAAAGAAAAAAATATACAGTGGGCTCAACACTGTCTAAAGGCTATTATTTGTAATCTAATTAGAACGAAAATTGTTTTTTTTTAGAAAATTGTGAAGTTTGAAGGAAGTTCAAAGTTGTTATATGACATGAAATGAGATTATTATTAGACTGAAGATTTGAAATTACATCAAAACGATCATCATTTTTATTTTTGAACTTTTTTTTTAAAGAGCCCGAATTCTGGAAGGGGTTTTATACCTGTACTTGTATGGATCTTTCTCAACAAAGATTTTCGATGTCAAGATTAATATGTCTGGAAGCAACTTACATTTTCTTTTTTTTTATGAAACTTTGTACTTTTTTTTAGATTTTTTGTTTTCATTTTTAAATGCCTTTGGGGAGAATGCTGCAATTTCTTTCTTTTTTTCTTTAGAATACTTTGTTACATTATGTATTGTGTCACAACAAGTGAAATCCTATTTTGGAAAATATTCTCTTATAGCCTCCTCCCACCTTCCTCGCTTACACTATGAATTTTTTTGCAGTAAGTTTCATTTGAATACAGAATCTCGTAATTGTTATAATTATAACTTTTTTTTTAGTTTTTCTTGTATTAAAACATCAACATGGGAGGTCATCAACAAAGATATTTACTATAGAATTATGGATAATGGAGTGATCAGTTTAGAAATACAAGAATCTTATTTAAAGAAAAAAAAGTGACAAGTTCATTGTAGATTTACTCATATATCCGAAGTTATTATGTTCATGTTATGTTGATGTGTCTTTAAGCATTGTTTCCACTTGAATTCATGAGTTTGTAAACATTTACATGAAATATATCTTTGAGTTCAGATACATTACATGTTTGCCGTTTTCACTACAACATGTTGCAGCCATAAACAAATGCACATTTGAATGAGTTGCAAATATAACTACGGCCCACCCGACGATAGGCATTAGGCCACTTATACCAGTTAGTGTACGACAGTCTTAACAAGAAGGGTCTTCGCCGTGGAGGTAGACAAGAGCCTAGAGGCCCCTACCTCTCCCTGGTACCACAAAAACAATTTATCTCTAGGTTAGCAGCTAGGGTTTATGCACTAGGTTTTGATTAACAGGTCTGTGTTATCAGAGTTTCAATGTTCGGTTCAGGTGATTTAGTCGTCATTGTAAGAGTGAAGCTGAAGGGGGTGGCCACTATTATCTCACTGGGAGTCATCAGTGACTCATCACTGTCACTGGCAGAGCTGTTGTCGGTAGTGGCATAATTATGAGAAACAGGGTATCGGAAGACCGCGTCATTGGCAAACTCACGCATAGCCTTCAAGTGTTCGGCTTGAAAAAGGACAGCTGGGTGGATTCGCCAACTAAGACCAGTCTTAGTGGACCACAAGATGAGTTGGTGATGAGTCTGAGGTCTGAGTGAATTTTTTTTATTGTGTTTATGTGCACTGATTCATTTTTTTTTCTGCGCATTTTTTTATGAAGTAACCTAAATGTTGTTGTTGCTCATGTAGCAGGCACATGCAACATGAGTCCAGCAACATTCTAATTGTTTTTGCAATATTTTTGAGTCGGCAAGTTAAGTTTTTGTTGTCAATGTCATGTTGCACACTCATGTATAATGTACTCAATGTATAAATGACCCATTTTTTCGAATTTTAGAAATTCTTGAATCCTTGTGCTTTTCCAAGCTTTTTGGGACTTCTGGGGCCAGTTGAGCGCACCTGAGACATTTTTTAAATGCAGTGAGCAGAAGTTGTTATTGAAAAAACCTGGAAAACATCTGACTTGGGTACGGAAAACCTGGAAAAGTCAAGGAATTTCAGAAATTAAAATCGGTGCCAACCATAAAACACATCGACATACCCAGAGAATTATGATATATTTTATATAAGTCGATAAGACACATATTGTAACGATCTGCACACGGATGTACAAACTCTTTCACGACATACTCTGGCACCCATCTTATCGTTGTCCTCTTTGCCAGTTTACGTCGAGGACAGCGGCGAGGGACTCCAACTGCTATGGGAACCGTCTTGTTTTAGTGTTGTTTACCGTGGCACGGACCACTGTATCGTGCCGTCCCGGCAAGGTGTCCGGAGTGTGTAGTAAAAACGTTTGTAAGCCTGTGTACGGGGCATTAGAATTATATGGCGTTATTATAAAATGAGCCTACAATGAATCTCAATATTAAAGGAAAAATCACACAGACTGAAATAGTTATCTGGCGCTTCTGCTAAATGCCTTAAAAAGTGAAATTCTGTATGATTTTATTATGCATGTGTTTGTGTGATTCTTCCCCAAGTCAAATCACTGACAAATAGAAAGGAATGAAAAAGGCAAGAAAGAAAGATAGTATATACCAGGGCAATCACCTTGTACGTGTATCAGACATACTCAGACCAGGAAAGTAATTTTGCATCTTGCGAAAGGTACTTCAAGATACTTGAGAAGTTCAAGACAAATCCACTCCTATGGCTAGTTAGTATGTGTCTTCAACGTTCTTGAAATTTTCTCCACTCAAATGCAATTTTCTTTTGCATAATTATGATCTTCAAACACACTTTGTGGTTTTTCAATTTCGAAATATTTTTCAATTTTTTTTTATTACTCTGGACATAATAAGAATATTTCTTGTTTGTTCCATTTTCAATTACTTAAGGATATGTCGAGTTTGTTTGTGTTTAAAAAAGAGCCCTTACAGCAAATAAACTTCAATAAATACAATGAATATACAATGGACGTATTGGAAATGTGGTTGTGGTGTTTTAATATTGAGACAGTTCGCCTAAAGACATTGATATTGAATGCATGGGTGATGGACGAGCTACTTCTTACTTGTTCGAAGCCATCTTCCTAATAAATTGGAAATTGATTTGGTACACTTGGGGAAACCGTAATTCGATAGTTTTATAAGACAATCTAGTGGTTTTTTTTTGTCTCAATCCAGATGATTCCACCATTGTCTGTCTGATGGCATGTTATTGGACTGTAAGCCTAAAAACAAAAAGACAAAAGAGATTTCTTCTTTTTCTTGTTCTTCTTCTTCTTCTTGTGTATCATCTTACTGACTGAGTCAAAACCCATTTTAAATTACGAGCTTCTTCGATGACCACCACTACTCATTCCGTTTTCCGGAAATGAAGGTCTCGGACCGCATGAGGATAATATAGTTATAGCTACACGCATGTTAGCAAAATGATTAGGAAGAATGTTAGTATTATTATAATATAATGATGTGTTTGGTGTTTGTACTTTATTGAATCATTACTAAGGCTCGGATTTTTATTCAATGTCATGCAAAATATATCTCAATCTCTGTCCAAAGAGCCACTTTAACTTAAAATATCGTTTTGATCAACCAATAATTACGGTTTAATCAAAACACTGGTTAGAGGCGAAAACTTTAGTTGACATCTGATAGTAACCAGACATTTAACCTCTAATCACCCTTTTTCATTAGATAAAGCATAATTGCAGAGATGATTACTTCACCTACTGTCACTTGGGCCACAAATTGAGAACCATTTGCTTGATATTGCATAAAAATCCGAGCCTTAGTAATGTTCCAATAAAGTACAAACACCAAACACATCATCTCAGGTTCATCCAAGCAATGCAGCATTTGCTGCCTGAATGTGGTTGCTTTCACAGCCACTGCCCCCAATACCCATGTGCTGAAAGCTGATACTAAATGTCACACTGAGCCTTTGGAAGGCCGCGATTGAAGGAAACTGTTGCCTGATTTGCTTCTAGCCCTACAGAAAGTCAAAATGATTTTGGAAACATTTTAAACTTCCTGTTTAAGAATTTTATACAAATAAACATTTTCTATGTTGAGTTCTTCTTAACTAAAGCATTTTCGCTTTTCCCCTATTTTGAACTAATGTGATTCTGAAACTAATTTTGTGGTATGTTAATTAAAATATTATCTGCTGCTTCATGCGTTTCACATTCTACTAAACATTTTATAGCAATCTTCTTCTTTACTTGTGCTTCTTCTTCTTCTTCTTCTTAATTTCGACATGCTATTTTTCCACGTTTCTTATTGGTCTTTCAGTGTTTTTCTTCATAAAATCGTCAAGCTTGAAACAATCCTGTTGAAGAAAAGGTCCCCTGATAATTATGGTTTTTTTTTGTCTCATTCAACACAGTATATATTGTTAGTTTATATGCATGATGATGATGAGTAGGGCTAGGATTTGTATGCTATATGAAGCAAATATTTCTCAATCTGTGGCCCAAGGCCCAATTGTGAAATAACAATCCCCCATTTAGATGAACGAACAATATTATGGTAATTTCAATCAAAAACACTGGTTAGAGGCTAGAACTCTAGTAAGGAAACATCTAGCCTCTAACCAGCCTTTTGTAGGTTTCGGATTTGTATGCAATATCAAACAACAGTTCCTCAATTTGTGGCTCAAATGCCAATGGTGAAGTATTCATCATTTATGCTTTTTTTTTCTAATCAAAAAGGCTGGTTAGAGGCTAGATGTCTGGTTAATATCAGTTGTCTGTCAACTAGAGTTTTAGTCTCTAACCAATGTTTTTGATTGAAAAAAAAACCATAATTGTTGATTGATCTAAATGGAATTGTTACTTCACAATTGGCACTTGAGTCACAAATTGAGAAACCTTTTTGTTTGATATTGCATAAAATTCCGAACCCTAATGATGAGTAGGCCTATTTTGAGTATTTGCACATTTGAAATGCAGTAACGTAGTGTGGTAAAAAGATAAACCACTAGGGATCTTATTTTTTTTTTTAAATTTATGTTAAATTTTAAGGGTTGATTCCATACCCACTCAATATTAACATTTTTAATAATAACAAATCTACATGTTGTTTGAAAACACCTGAAAATAAAAAAAGTGTAAAAAAAAAAGTTCCACGAAGCCATTTTTGGTGTATTTGTAAAACAAGGTGGTAGAATGTTGTGGGACACTTCAAAGTTGAAAGTGAATTGAGAATGATAAGAAGGTTTTCCATTTGCCCTCCCTCCCCATAATCCATCATTCCATCCGGGTGGTTAAGAGCATCATGTTACACTACACACTGTGTGTGTGTGTGTGTGCTTTATACATTATATGTACAGTATATGTATGTGGTTTATGAGTTAACTTGAAAACGCATGGGTGTTGGAAAACTGGAATATCTCACGAGCAATTTCGATTTTGTCAAACCTCTCCAGAGGGTCCCATTTCTGTGTCTACTATACATGTGTAATGTGTGTCATTTTGTGTGAGTGTTATATGTAAGACGTGCCACATCTTTGCAAAACCCCACCCTCCTCAACATGAAAAATGAACGTCTTTCTTATTTCCATTGAGAGACAGACAGACGGAGAGTGAAAAAAGAACGGAAACTTCTTTTTTGAATTACTTTGCGACAACTTCTTATTTCTGACAATCTGTTTCATCTTCCTTCCTTAAGGCTACATTATATAAACTATATATTATGATAAAGTTACGCCAGTCTATAATAGGATATTATGTACAGTCCCATTACATAACGCCATAACTAATATTTTATCAAATAGTTGATAGTAATACTACAGTAGAAACAAGTAGATGACGAGTTTCAAATCTTAGTTATAATTAAAGAGGGTTCGGAAGACACTTAGAGCTAATTTAGTAGTGAGCTGAAGATGAAATGTTGCATCGTTATCTTATAAACGTTCAATTCGGGTCTTGACACACAAACCACTTTTGAGGGTGGCGCTGATCAAGCGCCAAATTGAATAAGCGCCAAATTGAACAAACGCCAAACTGAATAAACGCCAAATGGAACAAACGCCAAACTGAATAAGCGCCAAATGGAACAAACGCCAAACTGAACAAGCGCCAAACTGAATAACCGCCAAAATGTGATAAACACATTGTTAGGTTAGGTTAGGTTAGGTTTGGTTAGGATTGGTTAATTTACGTTATTTTAGGATTGGTTAGGTTAGCATGTTCTGTTTGTAAATCTGCACAGTCTGACGTCTATAAAAGCTCACAATATTTGGACCATCAGAATTTACAAAAAACCTGAATAACCGCCAAACTGAATAAACGCCAAATGGAACAAACGCCAAACTGAATAAGCGCCAAATGGAACAAACGCCAAACTGAATAAGTGCCAAATGGAACAAACGCCAAACTGAATAAGCGCCAAATGGAACAAACGCCAAACTGAATAAGCGCCAAATGGAACAAACGCCAAACTGAATAAAAGCCAAAAATTTGGCGGTTATTCAGTTTGGCGTTTGTTCCATTTGGCGTTTATTCAGTTTGGCGTTTGTTCAATTTGGTGCTTATTCAGTCGCCCCCTTTTGAGTGGTCGTGTTCGACTGCAAAATCATGGGTGGCATCAAGGCTGTTGCAGTGTTGCAACCGCAACGCCTTTTTGTTCAGTTCGCAACAGGTATTGTGGCTTCATTTTTGTATTTGGACTACAAACAACAAAATAAAAACTTAACTTTTAATTACGATTTTATTATTATTTACATTACTAGTTTGCATTTTGTTAAGAAAACCTTATTTAAATGAAAATAATTGAACTTTTCAGCTGTCGTTTACATGATGGCACTTGAACACTTTCAACGTGTAACAAAAATAACTGGGACCGCGCCCATGTGCAAAATATAGTCGTTGTGTCGCCCAATACATTATCAACCACTGGACAGTCACGTACTGCGACATTATTTTGCCTGTTGAACTCGACCACTCAAAAGTGGTTCGTGTGTCAAGTCCCTTAATTAATGCAATTATTTCTGAGATGAAAATGAAACTTAAAACAGCTATAGCTGAAAATTTATTGAGCTGAATTATCGGAGGCGATCAAATACCTCAGCTCATTGTAGCTAAATAGCTAATGATATCATCGTCATAATCAATAGAAATGTAAAAAACACCATTGTATGCAAATCATGTTCTTAGAACTGATCTTATCTGAACCTAAACACTGCGCTTTATTCGGTAGAACTGAATACTATAGCTGAAAAGCTTACTGATGCTCAGCTAAACATTTTCATCTTCAGCTCACAAGTAAATCTGCTTTATAAAATTATTGCTAAGTGTTGATACCGGTCAGTGTCTGATGTGACGTCAGCCTTATAGTTTGGACACACCTGGTATATCCTGGGTCTGTTTCATTTTTATTAATAACTTAAATAATAAGATATAAATTTTGATTGCAATTTTAGACAGTAGTTGGTGTTAGTGATTTTTTTTAAAGTTTCGTGAGAAATTTCTCACCTGTATTTATTTATCTCTGCGCAATCTGAAATTTCTTTCCTTCAAGATATTTTTCTGCCAAAAACCCTCTCTTCATTTTAAATTTTCCTCCCACCCAAAAAAAAATGCATTTTCATCCTCTTCTCTATTTCGTTCTTCACAAAAAAAAAAATACTCTTTCTCTTATTTATGTAAAATAAATCTCCAAGGAATCTGTTACAAAATATTTTCATTTTTAGTTGCTGAAATTGTCCATTCTACAATATTACCAGGGCTCGGATTGTTCGTTCTGCAATATAAAGCAAATGTTTCTCAATATGTGGCTCAAGAGCCAATTGTGAAGTAGTAATCCCCGTTTAGAGATCAACCAACAATTATCGTTTTTTTTTTTCAATCAAGAAGACTGGTTAGAAGCTAGAACTCTAGTTGACAACTGGTAGTAATCAGACATCTAGCCTCTCTAGAAAGTCATTATGATTAGAAAAAAAAGTATAATCGCAGTTGCTCTAATGATGACGACGACAATGATGATGATGATTAATTTCACAATTGGCACTTGGGCCACAAAATTGAGAAACATTTGCTTTATATTGCATAAAAATCCGAGCTCTAATACACTTTACAGAGAATATTACAGGATGTTTGTATTTGTAAACTTGAAAACGTTGATCCATTCCAAAGCCTCATACCGTTTTTATTTGCGTTTTTACAATTGAATTAAACATTTTTAAAGATGTTTTTAGTGATGTCTATGACATACACTTTTTACGATATAAGATTCCTTTAGAGTTTTGTGAGTGTGTGTTAAATTTGATTTCAGATTGGTTTTCCACACAGTAGGACTTTTAGAAATGTGTTTTTATGGATTGAGTTCAACTAGAAAGAAAGAAAAAGGAAACTGAACTTTGTTGATGGTGTTTTCTATCTATCTTTTTATATATCTATTGTGGGTTGAATTTCTTTTGTTGTTGTTGCCAGAATGTGGTTGGTTGTGGTGTAGTTTACAGTCGAAAAATCGAAATGGACAACAATATGGTTTCTTTGAACTTCTTTTTTTTTCTATTTTAAACCTAGTACACACTTGGGTACAAAGGCAGCACGACACTTGCCCCTTACAGTTACATTGCAGCCCTTCCAAGTTCATGTGCAATGAAGTTTTGAAGATGTAATGTACTGAACATCTATAGAAACACCTCAACAACGTCGAATCTGAATCGGCCAACATTTTGAAGAGAAATGAAGACATTTTTGTCTTTCGGACTTAACGAAACAGTTTCATTCCCGCTGTTCTGGTTCACGTGTAATGAACATTCGAAGTTGCTTTTTCATGAGCAACCATAGAAATACTTCAATAACTCCCGCTCTGAATTGGTCTAACTTTTGAAGCGTGTACAGCTTTCCTTGGAATGTATTGCACCCAACAAGATCATTCTGATACTGTCTAGATACAAAGTTTTGCAACTGTATCAGCTCGGCAGTAGCAATTCAGTCTCGATACACTGTCGTGCGACATTGTACCCAAGTGTGTACTAGGCTTTTAAGTTGCCTACTTAATAGACGCACACACACACACAGTGGCATGCAAATAAAATGTCATTTGGCAAATCCCCAATCAAGAAAATAGAAGAAAAGAATTCGGAAAAAAGAGAAGAAAAAAAGGATGTCTTTTTCACATTCCTTTTCCTTTAAAAAAATGAAACTGATTGATGATGATGGCTATGACTTTTATTTTGAATACAATTGAGAGAAAAATCAGACCGAAAAAAAAATTTCAAATAAGTGGTTCCATAATAGTTTTCAAACACTGGCTTTTATGGTATATTACAATTTTCAGGGGTTTTTTTTAAGTTCAACTTTTTTTTTTGTTATCTAACAATCAATTATAATTTTTTGTTTCAAATTTTTATCTGTCATAAGATATGACTACAATGTAATAAGTGTTTTTTTTTAGTTTTGTTTGTTATTCTACTTTAAAGAAGAAGAAAAATTACTGAAGTTTTTTTTTTCTTTCTAGTTTTAAACATTTTCTTTCATCTGTCATTAAGTCAAGTTTTTTTATCGTCATCATCATCATCATCATCATTATTCCATTTATAATCTCCAATGTCTATCTAAAGACATAACAGTCGTGATGGTGATGTGATGGAGACATCATACATCTCGTATATTGTTTTTAGTAACTTTTGACCTCCCCCCACCCCCCCACTCCCAAAATAAAAAGATACATTAAAGTTAAACTATTATACATTTCAATACAGATGTTATTTTCTTTGAAAAATGCAAAATTTTCACTAAAATTAACATCTGTCTGAAATTTGTAACATTGGTGTTTTAGCGAAGAACTGCATTGTGCATGGTCTTTCTTTCGAAATGTATTTAGACCAGTTGTCTCCAAAGTGGGTTTGTTTGCACGCACCGAGGTGGTGCATTGGGGGTTGTACGAGATTTGCGATCAATTAATATTTATTCAGTTTTATTGATAATTGTGCTTGCTATGTTAGAACCTTGTTTGCATCGGAGATGTGTGCTAAACAGGAAAATGGTGGCTGTCAAGTAACAGGTTGTTATGCATTTCGGGGGTGCGTGCTCCGTTTCTTTAGTAAGCACGGGTGCACTACCAAAAACGGTTGGAGACCACTGATTTAGATTACATGGAATTCTCTTCCATTATGATTTTGGAATTATCCCCTTTTCTATCACAATGGACCTCGAACTGATTGGTTTGAATTGAATTCAATCTGATTCTATAATTTGAATTATTTCTAGTAGTTTCTGTTTGAACCACACTCATGATATTTTATCTGACCATTACTCAATGAGTGGACCAGATGAAAAGATGGCATTGCAAAAAAAATGTGTGTGTGGTCCATCATCATCATCATCATGACATAAGAAATAGAAACCTTATTTTTGGATATATAGACACACAGTATATACTATAATATATACAGTGTGTTGTATTGTGTATTGTACAGCTGAGTTCGAAGTATCTCAATCAATCGTTTGTCATGTCCGTTGCCATCACGAAACATGTGGAAAGAGAAAAAGAAGAAAAAACATAACAAATTGCATCCTTTTTGAAAGAATTTTTTTTATGAGTGGGGAAAAGAGGATAAGAATGAGGATTCTTGTCATTGTGATTTGACTTTTTTTTTTTGCTGTTGTTGTTGCCTTTACTGTCATTTTGAATCTTGATACAAAGATGGATAATCCTTCACTATTACATATATATGTACAGTATATGTTTTTATCAGCTGACTGTCATGGCGCCATTTGTGCCATTAGAAGCGCCCCCTATGGCTATTTCATGATATGGCTTTTTTGGGGGGAGGGGGAGGTTGTTTTGACATTTTTATGGACTGAAATGTGGTCAGATCATATCATCAGAAATATATTACATGTGGTACAATAAGAATGAAGCCTGGTTCACACACTGATGTATTGTAAGGCTCTCTACCGTTGCGTGTGCATTGTTAAAATGGATAAACCATCCAAAGTAGATGATGCTTTAATTTTGGACACGCTCATTAGAGACTAGAGAGCGACCTTACATTACTGATGTATTATTACTTCATTGTGCAAAAATGGTACTAAAAGTTAGGAAGAGAAAAAAAAGGCGCCAGAATATGTCTAATTTTTCTATGAAACAAAATGCAAAAATTTTAGAATTTTTGACTCTGAAAAAGGAAATGGGCTGTGTTTTAGTGAACTGGTGGCTTCATCAGTCATCATCTGATTTTTAAATTCTGGTTATTCAGGAGCAAACACAAACAAGGGGGAGAAATACAAAATACCGAGACATATGTGTAATATTTTTGGGACTAGATTCACCCAAAATTCTCCCCTTGTAAGAAAAAATTGAAAGTGTTAGGAACTAGAAGGGTAACTGAATTGCTTATTAAAATTTTCAAGTTAAAATCTTTCAAAATAAACATTTAAAAAAAATTAAAATACCCTTATACCTAGTACACACCTGATAATTTAAATGTATTGAAATAATAAACGTGTTCTACAGAGCCCTGTGAAGGACAAACAAACAATATGTAGAATTCAATTTATTCAGTTTTTAATCTGAAAATATTGAATTAATACTTAAATATAAATTATATAAACTATTGACACAAATATTGATTTAGTATTTCAATTTAAAATATTAATAATAAAGTCAATTTTTATTTGGTTCATGTCCTTAACTGGATTCCGTATAATTCAGATAAACACATTTAATTTGAATTCATTTAACTCATATGTGTACAAGTTATTATACCTTATCTACACCTAAAAAGTTAAATGCATTTAACTATTAATGTTCTACAGAGCCCTGTTAAGGACAAACAATGTTTATTTAATTCAATGTATTAAATGTGTATTTCAATATAATGGTTTAATGTAACAAAATATTGATTTAAGTATTGAATTTGTTCATATATTAAAAAATTTAATTTTAATTTTATCTTATTTATGTTCTTAACTTGACTTTGTATAATTCAACTATACACATTTAAGTTGAATGCATTTATCTCAAGTGTGGATGAGATATTACGTGATTTAGCTACCCTTCTAGTTTCTACAACACTTTGAAATTTACCTTAATTTTGCTATTTTTGCTCACCAGATTTCGATGTGACCATTTACACTTTAAAACCACATTAATAAAATGAACTTTTCTTTTAGAAGTTTTGCAAGTTTGTTCAAAACTAGAAGAGTAAGTAACATGGTGGTATTTTTTTTAAAAAAAACTTTTTTATGACAGTTTGAAAATAATCGTAATTTTTTAAAAAAATTGCTTTTGAAAATAAATTGAAGTCACTTAAACTGTATCAAAATTTTTTTTAGGAATGTGATTTTGATACATTTAGCAAAAAAATCAACGTATCATTAACAGAAATATATTCATTACACTTTGTAGGTTAAATATTCAAAACAATTGTTATACCATCACCCCCCTCCCAATAGGTGTGTTGTGTGTAAGCCTCCCGGGTCCACGTCCCCACTTCTTTCTTCAACTTACTATTGTTTACATTGTTTTTGATGACGTTGTGTAAACTTGTACACAAAAAGATCATCATCATCATCAATCATGATTTAGCTTCTAGGCTTGTTGTGCATTCATTATCAATTCAAAGAGTTTTGTCTCTTGGTATCATTATTATAAATTATTATAATCGTACAAACTGCATTTTTTTTTTCTTTTTGGTGGACAGTTTAAAAATTTTTTTTTCGTGACTTTTAATTTTTTTCTGCTCAGGAGTCTACTTCCCTCACCGATGGTAGAGATCAGAATTCGAAGAAAATTCTTGAGTCTCCAAAGGAAATGTGTCTACTACAAGTAACCTGACGTCTTTTTTGTTGTTGCTTCCATTATTTTAGATATCATTAGAAATGTCAGAATGTTTGGTGAGATTATACCAAAAATGAGAAGAGAGTCACTCAGAAGACAGACTCTCACTGCTCTCCCAAAAAGACAAACTAAAAGAGAGAGAGACTCTCATATGCCAAAAAAGAGAGACTCAATAGATTTGTGGTGCCACTGAAATTGAACTTGAGCCCCAAATGGTTACAAGTTGACTTTATAATAAAGTCTATATTATTAAACAGAATTCTGAAGAAGCGAATATTAAAATTTCAGTATTGTTATCAACTGTTGGAGGGGTTTCTAGTGGGTTTGGGTGAGGAAGAAAGAACTGTCATTGTTTTGTGCCCTGGGTTCCACCCCATATTTAGAAGTTACCCCACTCCCCTACCTCCCCCAATGCGTCTATTTAATATGCTCCAATTGGTTTTCTTTTGAAATGAATTCAAGTGAATGTCTTTCTAATTACTTATGAATTAATAATGAGTTTTGATTTGATCTTTTCCTTATGTTCAACAATGTTCTATGAATTTTTTCTTCTTCTTCTTCTCTCAGAGTCTGATTGCAAAATCTCTTCTTTGTTATTTGCTTCACTAATTTCTTTGTTAAATCGATAGTAGTATAGTAAAACTGACTGTGACGTGACTTGACTGTGACTTGACTTGACTTGACTGTGACTTGACTGTGACTTGACTGTGACTTGACTGTGACTTGACTGTGACTTGACTGTGACTTGACTGTGACTTGACTGTGACTTGACTGTGACTTGACTGTGACTTGACTGTGACTTGACTGTGACTTGACTGTGACTTGACTGTGACTTGACTGTGACTTGACTGTGACCTGACTGTGACCTGACTGTGACTTGACTGTGACTCGACCTGACCGTGACTTGAGCTCGACCTGACTTGACTGTGACTTTAAAGTGGGGGAAAAGAAAAAAGAGAAAAGCTTTTAGAATGAAGAAATAAATCTTTTTAACAATAATTGTTCTGATTATTATTGTAGTATTGAAACTTTTTTTTTCTTTTTGAATATAAATTGTTGAAAATTTTATAGAGTTGTTCACAATCAAAATTAACAAGGCCTGAGAGACCTCTCTCTTTCCCCTCCCCCCCCCCCCATATACAAAACTGGTCTAGAAATCTTTCTCTTCTTGAATTTCATGTCATAATTCTTCTCCATTGAAGAATTATTCCCTTTGCGTACATATAATGTTACCTTTTGTGAAATTTCTTTGCAAATTGTGTGAGGTTCATTTTTTTACCACTAAACGAAGTTCTCAAATGGTTTTTCGATATTTTCTTTTGTACTTTGGTGATTGGTCCATTTAATGATAATTGGTTTCAGTCTTAATTTGACAAACGAGCTGCTTTTAAAATAGCACCTGACACCCTTTTTTTAGTCAGTATTTTTTTACTACACTTTTCACGATATTTGCATATTGTCTAGATTTTCTTTAATTTTTTGGAATTTTAAAAATTCTTGAATTCTTGTACTGTTTTAGGCTTTTTGGATCTTCTGAGACCAGTTGAGTACAACTGAATGAAGCCCCCCCCATTTCATGCCTTTTTAGAATGTTTTAATATATACTATTCCTCAATTATATTTCCCATTTTTTAATTTTAGAAATTCTTGACTCTTTTCCATTTTCTATTTTTTCTAATTTTAAAAATTGCTAATCTTTGTCCTTTTTTAAAGCCTTTTGAGACTTCTTGGCCACGTTGAGCACTTCTAAAGCGCTTTTTGTAATGGACTTCTGAAATAATGTACAGTATATGACATTGATGTTACAAAATGAACAATATTTTGTTATTAAATGTATTTTTGAGAACACTTTGCATAATATAATTACATCTAAATTTTTATAATTGCAAATGGGAGGAGATTTTCTTTTTGAAGCAAGAGAGATTCTATTTTATTAAAACCAGTTCATAATTAGAACGTCGACAAATTTGTCTTTAAATATTTTAATGGCACACTCATTTCGAAAACATCATCATCACACAATTACGGAATTTTTTAAAAAAATTTGTTTAATGCTTATTCATGAATAATCTTTTATGAGAATCAAAACAAAATGGAATCATAATCTTAGTCGATTCGGTTTTCATGTTTTTTTTTTTCTCCCGAATCGTTAGTGAATATTTTTAAGGAGGTTATAACTATAGTTGGATCAATTCAATCATATCTCACTCTCTCTGGATGTATCATTTACACAGGATCCTATAATAATTAATATAATTATTAAAGTGGACTTGTGTTTTGAGTGTGTGAAAAGCTCGATTTAAATACATCTGCTTGCGTGATTACTCGCATTAATCCTCCCTTGGATTATGCAAATGAATCTTACTGCCAATAGTTATATCCTTAATTATCAGACGACTTATTAATATTCACATGCATGCCGTATTATCTTGTTTACTTTAAATTATATTGTTTCCATGGATTTATTTTTTTTCCTGCTCATATCATAAAATAAACAGTTTTGAAATTCGTCTACCAGGTGATTGAAAAGTCATTGGCGTTAGTTATTTTTTTTATTTTTCTACACGAAATTTAATATTTATTTTATGCCTAACTTACATTTTGAAAAATAAGTCACGCAATTTCAGGCCAGTATATTGATGGAACCCCACAATATCTATTTCAAGTATAGATTATAGTGTTATTTATTTAAAGTAGTCTCTATTTAGACGGGAAATATTATCGCTCATTCTGTACCTCATTTTTTTTTTTAAAAACCAGGGGGGCCTAAATACAGAAATGGTATAAAACTGTCATATGACAGTTCATGTCTACTTCATAACCTTATATCAGTCACAAAATTTTATTACAAAAAATATTGTCTTATGACTGAAATGGACTGTTGTACAACATAACATGATAAGTCCTAAAATAATATTAATCATACGGTATGATTTTTTTTGTAATGATGCCACAGGGGCCTCGTTTGAGAAACAAATCATTAAAAAATGTGTCAATCACATCTTATAATGTCACCGATTGTGATTTATCTTTTATGACTATCGCATTATGCTGTACAACAGTTAATGACAGTCTACCATTACAAATAGGATTGTAATTGTTATAAAATGAGTTATGTAAGTTGTTCTTGTGACTGTTAGAAAGTTATACGCACCTATATGACGTTTTACTGTCATAGTCTATGACTGACTGTCTTGTTACCTTTCTGTAATGAGGCTCCAGGAGTAGATTTTTTCGTAACAACTTATAAAATTTCAAGATTTATTATATAAATTTTGAAATTATTTGTAGAAGAGTAAATTAAGGTTCATTTTTCATTTTTATGTTAGCCAATGTAGCTGTCAAAAAACCATAATTTTCGTTTATTTCACTTTGAAAATAATTTCATATCCGCCTTCAATTACTTTTTTTTATTTCAAATGAAAATTAAAATTCTTTGATAATAAGTTGGTTAAAAATAAATCGATTGCAGGATGACTTTGACATTACCTGGTATTATTACCTAAATAATGAATTTATCTCAGAATAAAATAGTAATTTTTTTTTTTTGAAAAATTACTCTGCAAGCAGCCATAAAGGCCTATGGCAGAGGGACAAGAGTCCAAGTGCAGCATATAAAATGCATTGTCAAAACCAGAAAATATAAAACCCTATTGATATAAACCCAACAACAATTTCAATATTTTTTAATGCTGCAAATATATGCATTGTCAAAACAAAACAAAATTATGACTCCCATAAAATACGTTTTTCCTGCACAAAATCCCCAGCAAGCGAGTTCCATTGTCGAATCGCCCTAGGGACAAATGACCAGTAATAAGAATCTGTTCGTGCAAAAATCTCTCCAACTTTGTTAGAGTGGTCACCCCTACCCAAATATAATGCCCTGCAAAGTTTACTTGAAGTAGGTTTAGGGCAAGAGCCTTCTAGCATTCGATTAAAGATATTAAGACTAAAATCTGAACGTCTTGCAAGTAAACTATCCCAACCAAGCTCTGAAAGCATTTTAGTTACACTGTCGGCATATCCATATTTACCACAAACAAACCTAGCAGCCCTGCATTGGACCATTTCTATAGAGTGAGCTAAGTCTTCAGTGTGGGGATTCCACACAGAGCTGCAGTATTCTAGATGGGGACGTACTAATGATTGATATGCTATACATTTTACCTCTCTGGGACACCTTCTTAGAATGCGTTGACTAAACCTAAGCATCTGCATAGACTTGGAAATAATCTGTTCGACATGCAGCTTCCAAGAAAGTTTAGCTGTAATCGTTACCCCCAAATATTTATAAGAATCTACGTTATTAAGTGGAATGGCCCCTATTCTATATGGAAATATTATTGGATTCCTTCCCCTAGCTACCCTCATTACACAACATTTTCCCTTATTAAGTTGAAGTTGCCATTTAGAGCACCATGCCTCTATTGCTTTCAAGTCACTATCAATAATATGGCAATCATTGTCAGAGGTAACCTCACGATAAATTATTGTATCATCTGCAAATAGCCGGCAATTGCTGCTAACTTGACTGCTGAGGTCATTGATATATAAAAGAAACAGAAGCAGACCCAACACACTACCCTGAGGAACCCCTGATGTAACCCCTATCCAGTCAGATTCAGACCCACCTGCAACAACCCTTTGTTTCCTGTCACTCAAAAAAGAATGCACCCATTTATACACCTGTTCACCCAATCCATACCCACTAATTTTTGTCATTAGTTTTGAGTGAGAAACTGTGTCAAATGCCTTGCAGAGATCAAGAAAAACCAAATCTATCTGACGGCCTTTGTCTAAAATTTTCTGAAGGTCATCAACTAAAAGAATAAGCTGGGTTTAACATGAACGCCCCCTAAGAAAGCCATGCTGGTTATCACACAAAAGATTGTTTTCCATAAGAAAATTCATTGAGGAGGAATATATAATATGTTCAAGGACCTTGCAAACTATCGAGGTTAAAGACACGGGTCTGTAATTAGTTACCTGAGACTTGTCTCCTGATTTAAAAATTGGACTAACATTAGCTAATTTCCACATATCTGGTACAATACCTACATCTAAACTCTGTTGAAAAATTAACTGAAGGTATGGACCCAACTCTTGTGCAAGATTTTTTAAAATGATAGCATACATCCCATCTGGACCACAGGTTTTATTTGAGTCTAATTTTAGAAGTTGCTTGAATATCCCATCTGCAGTTATTACAATTTGATCCATACAAAGAGATGTCGAAGGAAAACCCTCATGTGGTATGCCATCATCAATTGTGAAGACCTTCTTGTATTGTTCATTTAATAAGGTAGCTTTCCCTACTGGATCTGAAACAAGCTTCTCATTTGTGTCAACCAGAGAAGGAATAGATTCTCTACTTCGCCTAGAGTTCTTGATGTAACACCAAAATAGTTTTGGGTCCGTTTTTAACCATTCTCCAAGCGTTTCTGTTTTAAAATTATCGTGAGCTAACAAGATTTCCCGTTTCGCTGCTGTGCGTGCAATACGGAATTCATTGGAATTCACTAATTTTGGGTGATTTCTAGCCCTATTCCTCCATAAGCGTGATAAAAGAAAAAAGAAAAAAGTTTACTAATAAGATGTTTCAAGTCTGAAAGTTAATTTGATTCGTGTTGCTATTTCTTAAATACAGTTTCTTGAAGTAGTATTAAAATAAAAGTAGATAAATCTGAAAAAGGATTTGTGAAAATATGAAAAGAAAAAGGGATTTTTTATGGATTCATTAAGTTATTTTGACAATAGTTGCAAGTAGTAGGGTTTTTTTTAAAAAAAAATATTATCCTCAGTAATAAATCATAACAGATTATGACACATCCTGTTGACGTCCTGAAGGTTTTTTTTTTTGTTGTTTAAAATTTATGTTTTTTTTTTTTGGTTTGTTCTTTTTTTTTTTTTTTTGCCATTTTTTATATTTTAAACAAAAATGTTAAACTTGTCATTTGACGTTTTCCCTCTCATGTTAGGTTTGTTGTAATGACGCCATACATACACTTCGGTGGCACTCACTCACAAATGTCACCTCCAAAAAAAAATGTGTACAAGTGACTGGAATGTGCAAAAAAGTACTACACATTGCCAGGAGGTAAATCTTGTCAGCAGTTAGGCCTACTATACTCTAGTATTAACAAAGCCCAAATTCAATAAGAAAACTTAGCACTTGAACATACACCTTGTGCAAAAGGCTTTTTTTTCGACAGGGTATTCCGTATAAGTCATGAATCATAGGGCAAACTAATTAATCTAAAAGTGTGGGACAAGACACTGCAGCGTGTACATCATGCAGGGACTCTGGTGCGATAAGTAAAATCTTCACACTGCAACATAGTGTAGTTATTTATATTTCTAGAAATACAGAGAATCTGGAAATATTCCTAACAATGCGTTAAGATATACATTCTGGAGGGTTTTCCAAAATTAAATAAAGGTATATGCAAGATCTTTAGAGAAATTGAAGTTCCCCAATGTTGACAAAATGCGTGTAAGTAACGTAATGTGGCCTTCTATGAAGTTAGCAGATGAAACTTTAACATAGAACTCTATGGAAAATACGTTGCAATGATAAGTTTTGTTGTTGTTTTCTGATAATTAACTCGCACAATTTTCGTGAATTTTTTCAAAAATAAAGATAAAAGTAGCTAGTTTCATAGTCAGGCATTGGTTTTTTTTCGATGTTTTGTTTTGAACGTTGCTGTAAAACCAAAACATTAACACGGAAGCCAATGGACATCAATGAATTTCACTTTAAATTCATAACCTTACTTTTATCCATTATTATTATTATATATATAATATCCCAGGTCTGTGTGTGTGTGTGTGTGTGTGTGTGTGGAGTAACAAAAACCATTGAAGCACGTCGGAATTTATATAAATTTGAATAAATGAACCGTTTTTTTTTTTCTCAAGGTCAACTATATGTTGCACTCTTCCTTTGGAAAATGTAGAAGGGAGAAGCGAGAGAGAAAAGTGGGAGGGGGTGAAGGGAAAAGGTTGGAAAGTGTAGAAGGGGAGAGAGAGAGAGAGAAAAGTGGGAGGGGATGACTGAAATTGAAATGAAAGGAGTAAAAAAAGGAAAAAACGACGCGCATGCGCACAATTGCCTGTGAAATTTGCTCCCGTCATTTATGACGGGTTACCCCACTAGTTATAATATATAATGTTATTAATATTGTTATTGTTTTCAAGAAATGGAATAACAATAAAAAAACTCACTTTAACCTTATTTTATCCACTAGGCTACACTTGTAAAGTTTTGATGAGGGACTCTTGAGACTTGTCCTGTATTTTACAAGTGACAACTTGTAAAACAATATTTCGAGATACAGAATCATAGTTACACATTTAAAAAAAAAGACTTGAAAAAACTGACTTTTAGCTTGTAACTTATAAACACTTGTTTTACAAGTGTAGTTTCCAGACACAAAAACTTGTAAATAATTATAATTCTGCAATTAAACAATTCACTTGTTTTACAAGACTTGTACTTTTGAGAAACAGTCCTCAGATCTTTATTGTTTCTCTAATTTCAGACTTATGAGACACCCTGTTGTTAGTTGCAACCTTAGACCATGGATAGGTGTAGACGGAGCGCCTGCAATAACCTTGGGACCAACATGATAAGAGGTACTAGTCGCATGACTTTGGGCAAAATTCTTGTGAAAAAGGACATTCCTGGGCTAAACTGCTGAGTCATCTTGGGTCCACTATCTTTTAGGTGTTCCCATGGCTCATGCTCAGTCTACCCCTATACATGGTCTCAGGTTGCAAACCTGTTCACAAGAGTTCAAAGGGGGAAGAAGTTTTCTTCTTGAATATGGGCCTAAAAAGAATGAATCTATTTGATTTTCACACCCAACAATAAGTGTAATTCAAGTGAGAGCCAAAATCTGTTTTTAAAAAAGGTAACCTTTTTTTATGAACGGGTTGAATATCTCTCGAAAAATGTGTCTAAAGTAACTTCTCCATATAAGTTGATGAAGAAAAACTTTTTTGTCACCGAAGTTTCTTACAGTTTTTATGCGTTTTTTATGATGGTGATGTCTTTTTTTTTTAAAGAAAAACCTCTTGATGGTTGGTTGTTTTTGGCACTTTATTACACCAGGTTTTCATCGCCCATATTTTTGAAATCATGCTTTTGGGCATCGTAAAAAAACTGGGCCTAAGTTTATTAAACAAATATTTTTATTTTTCTATGTGTGTGTTTTTTTGTGTCGATTATGGGGACAAAAATAAAAGTTCAATGCCACAAATTATCTGATACAGACTGATCTGATATATTATAGCATTTTCATATTACTGGCACATTTTCAAATGAATTAAAACCTCAAATGGTTCATACATTCCAAAAACGACAATTTTGTTGTTGTTGAGAAAGTCCAAGGACTTTGTTGTGTTTGCATTCATATGATCAGCATTACAGAATTCCTTAAAAAAGGCCTCAGAACAACTGACTAACTAACTGTTCATGTATTTTTTTTATATTCATATTCAGAAAGTTTAGTTCCCATTAGAACAATCAAGTTTATTTTTACTCAAAATAGAAATGAGTCCCATTTAAGTTGTACATAAGATCTTTTAATTCTTCATTTCAGAAGAGCTACATGAAGGAGAAATTGAATGTGTTAGAAACTAGATCGGTTGCTGAATCACTTGATGGTATTTTCATATTCATATCTTTTAAAAAATCTCCATCTCCATAAAGTCGGGTGATTTTCAAACTGACTTTTAATAAAACTTATTTTAAAATACTGTATATCGGCTCAAGTGATTGATCTACCCTTATAGTTTCTAAAACACATTAAAGTTTTTCTTAATTTTGCTTCTAAAAGATAAAAAAAAAAGTTAAACCTCGTTTCTACTACAAAAATTAAGTGCAGTTAAAATGTTAACAACAGTTAATTTTCTAGTGGTTGTTTCCACTAGAAGATTAACTGTGGTTAACATTTTAACTACAGTTAATTTTAGCCACATTTGTTTATGTGGCTACATAAACTATGTTAAATTTCTGAACAATGGAGTTAATTGAACTGCATTGATCAATAGAATGTTGTGAATCACATTATTGAATGGTTAAATATGTCACTTCATGTGTTCAAACAAATTTAGCCTCCAAACAACATGGTGGATAGTGAGAACTCTTATTTTTGTCTGAATGAGTAATGAAAATTTCACGAATTGCACAACTGTTTAATAGGAAGTGACAAAGTCATCATTTAAACACACTTGTCTGCAGTTAACTATAACCTTGATTATATAATAACTAGTGGGGTAACCCGTCATAAATGACGGGAGAAAAATTCACAGGCAATTGTGCCCTGCTTTAGAATTTCTTTTCTTCCGCCCTTTTATGACGTCAGACCAAGTAACAAACCCAATTAGAAATTGATGACGTTCATAAAAGAACTGAGCAAAAGAAATTCTAATGCTGGGCACAATTGCCCGTGATAAATTCTAGTTTAATTTTGCTACTATTATCCCCTCCCCTTTTTATATTTGAAAGAGAAAATGAGTTTTTCATTTTTTCTGGTGTGAGCATGCGCGTCGTTTGTTCCTTTTTTACTCCTTTCATTTCAATTTCAGTCACCCCTTCCCCCTTTTTCTCCCTCCACGTTTCTCTCTCTCTCTCACTCTTTCTCTCTCTCTCTCTCACACTCTTTCTCTCTCTCTCCCCCCTTCTACACTTTCCAACTTTTTCCCCCTCTCCAATTTAATATCATGGGGTTCTTTTATGGGGAGTGTGCAACATATAGTTGACCTTGAGAAAAAAAAGCGGTTCATTTATTCATTTAAATTTATATAAATTCCGACGTGCTTCAATGTTTTTGTCTTTGTTTGTACAGCATTAGATCAGACAGACAGAAAGACGGGGCTTATATATATATATATATATATATATATATATATATATATATATATATATATATATATATATATATATATATATATATATATAACTGTAGTGGAAACAGGTATTAGAGAAGGGCATTTACTCTTTAAAACCACTAATAATTTTCAGTTACAATATAGTTGTTTATAATGTTCTTCTTTATAAGAAAAATATTTTGTAACATATACTTCATTTATAGTTTTGTTACTTGTTCTTAAGGTGAGGGTTTAACCAATAAAAGTACAGATTACTAATTAGTGTTTAATGTAACCACATTTTTCTATTCGTTTAACGTTCAAGGGATTATTTGTTTTCGTTTAATAGTTGTTTTAGTATTTTGAACACCTTGACCGCATTACTATTATCATCATCACCACCACCACCATCATTATTATTATAAATAATAATAATATTGCAACAATTTATCTAAATTTTCTTATTTTCTATATTTGTTTGTCGGTCATATATTTAATTTTTGATAGACAAGTATAAAAAATGTTGACACATGCCCATCCGAACAATGAAAAACGCTAAATAATGTTGTTTGTTGTATTGTGTGTGAGTGGTAACAAATGACATTTATTAAGAAGAAGAATTTGATGAAGAAGGCATCTGAAACGTGATCGGAATCAACATTTCAGGATTTTAACAACGAAAATTTGTTGACCTAAATCGAAAAAAAAATATCTATGTGCTTATATTACAGGGTGAGATCAAAACAAGAGTGTATAGGGTGTGTGTAATGGATTACAAGATAGTATTATTATTATTTTGTTTACAGAACCGTTTTTACATCATTTTTTATGATGATGTTTTTTTAGAATTATTTATTAAGCTGTTTGTTATATTCGTAGTAGAAAAAACGACGATTATTTGAAGCAACTTGTGAAAGAATTCTAAAATGTATTTAAAACTAAAAGTCAAAACTTATGACATTTTCTGAAAAATTTCAAAATGTTAATTTTATTTCAACTTAAGGTGGACATTCACGGTCCAAATTTGTTGGAATCAACAGTGTTGAAACCAACATATTGGATCGTTTATGCCTGAATAATACTGTGTTGGTTCTAACATCCGACATAGCCAACAAAAGTAGGAAATGCTGTACTTCAATCCAGCAAAATTCAGTGTTGGAAGGCTTATAGTCTATCAGGAGCAAGTATAAATGAGAATATCTAAAGTCAAGGTTAAATTAATAAAAATGTTTGATATTTTGTACTTCTGTTAAGGATAAATTGGTTGTTGGACGTACGTATGTATGCCCGTGTATGTGGACATGCTGGTCGGCTTGGTTTGTTGGTTTCAACACACTGTTGATTCCAATAAATCTGACCGTGTATGTCCACCTTAAAACACATTCAAGTTTTCTGTTGTTCATTTGAAAGACAAAATAATCCAGAGTTCCAGAGGTGGTTTTCACTTTAATATCACCTTAAATCAAATTGATTTTAATGAAAACATCAATTGATTTAAATTAATCCACTCTTGGCTCTTTTTAGCATGTCCATTGACACTTCTAGTTTTAAAATAAATCTGTAGTAATTGTTTGATAAAGAGAGTCACAGTTGGCTCATTTCTTGCAATTGATTATTAACTACACAAAAGGCAACAAATTGTGAAAAAATAAGAAAAGAAATTGTTGTTTACTTGAAATGAAGGGTGTTTTTTTGTCATTTGAAGTTTCAATTGTTATAATATATAAATAGTGAGCTTGTTGTTGCGTTAGTATTGGCTCATATTTATAATACATTAAAATTGAATTAGTCCTCAGAGAAATCGGCCCAAGTTTCATTGTTGGATTAATTGGATTAGTGAAAAAAATCACTTTTACATGTATTATATGTTGAAGACTCACAAACAGAATCACAATAGGAACTTGAAGAGTTTTATTTATAAGTCAGGTTTTAAATTATAGAAGGTGTTTTTCTTTTAGCTTCAATGACTAATTTAATTAATGAGATTTTTCGAACTTTGAAGAGAAGAAGAAAGAAAAGTGAAGAAGATGGGAAATTCGTTTTTTTTTTTCTTCTTCTTCATAAAAATCTTATTGAAAATCAGTTTTAATTGATTTATTTGTTCTTTTCAAACTTTTTTTATTGGTTGCCAACTTTATTATTAAATATGGTTGGCAATATTTTGACCTTTTTCTCAACAAGCTTAAATTATCTTTCATTCATTTTTCATATAAAAGAAATCCAATTTTTGTATGTTTACCACCAATTTTTTTTTTCAATGGGTATTTTTTTCTTCTTCAAATTTATTCTACTTGTTTCCTGTATGAAAATAAGAGTTGCTCGTTTTCAATCTTCTGTCCGTTTAGTTTTTTATTGAATGAGTGACTGATGATAACTTATTATATTTTATATAAAAAAAATAGACTTTTGATATTATGAATGAAGAATGAAAAGAATCATTTGAGTGCGAAAAAATTGTCAAATTTTTTTTTTGTTGGTTTAACTTCTTGGTGTTGATACTATCCACATTATAAATGGGGTTCTTGTTTATTTGAAGATAAATTTTCTCGTGGTATGTGTGTGTGTGTAATATCCATTGACGTCTGGATAGAAACTAGAAACAAATGTTTCCAAAAAAAATGTTGCATTGAGAGAATGACTGAATGACTGCTTGGCTCGGGGGATAAATAGGAAAGTAAAGTAAGATAAAGTAAACTTTGTTAAGCATCTCTATTCATGTATGTATACAGACATCACAAAAAAAAGCTATACTTGTTATAAGTTATGATGGTATTATTAATGCTAGCTATAACTGTGTGATAGTCAAAGTTAGTGCTAAACTCATTATTTTTTAATATTCATAATGGGATTAGTAATAGATGCTAAAAGAGGCATTAGCATATATGCTTGCTAAACTCAATTAGTGAAACTCATGTTTGTAACTAAATTAGGCGCCTTTTTTGAATTTATTGAAAATATGAAATGTGAGCTGAGCTAGTTCTCAGCTAAATAACTTGCCTAAATGAGCTGTAGCAATGCTCATCTCTAAACGCCCACCAATGTGATTTTCAAAACCTTGGCTAATTAATAAGTAAAGCCAAAAGAATTATGCTTTTTGCAATCAAAAAGACTTGTCAGGGGCTAGAATTCTCTTACATTTACTCTACAACTGGTCTAAGAATCTAGCTTAATTAACTCTGGCCTCTAACCAGTCTCTTCAACTGCACAAAGCATAATTCTTTGGTGCCTTAGTTATGAGTGGTTTAGCTCTGAGGGTCTTATTATTAATGATTGCTAAGTCAAAAGGTAGAGCTAATTTAACCAACTTTCATATTTTTGATGAGGTTAGCCGAGGCTAAAAGAGGCTGAAGCACTTAATAAACTCAAGGAACAAATAACATGTTAGTAAATGCTAAACTGAATCTGATGTTTAACGTTTTCGTGGAATAACAATGAGTTGAGATGACCCTCTGTTGAATTTATTGTGCGAGTTTAACATTAAATTAAATTAAATTAAATTAAATTAAATATGAAATTTGATCTGAACTAGGCCACGACTAAGTACTTTTATAATTGAGTTATGCAAATGCTCATCTGTAATCACTCATTAAGAATACCACCCTAAATGTCTGGTGGGATTGTGGGCCACATGAGCTTTGTGGGTCTTATGGGCTTGGTGAGCTAGGCTATCTACGAAGAAGTAACTACAAAGGTTTTTGGAGTTCGATCGTAGGTCTCTAAATTTTTTAAATATGTGAAGTGTTTTTCTGTATCCCAATCTCTCTTTTGTATTGGATCTTGTTTATTATCTTTTAGAGTAGCTGCTGACCTTTCATGTTGGACAATGTAATCTTTTACTTTTTATGGTGTTATTATTAAAAGCTGATTGTACAAGATATACAATGTCTCATTTTATACATGTATGTGACCTTTTTTTTTTGTTGGCTATGTTTTTGTTAAGGCATTTTATTCTTATTTGGCCATTTTATTCATTGTTATTTGTGTTTGTGTGTGTGTACTCAGTTGTCACATTAGAGTGTAATCTACGTGTATGTAATATAATAATAATAATAATAATAATAATAATAATAATAACAATAACAGTAATGTGTGATGATGAACTTGAAATATGAAACAAGTTACTGTGAAGTGTGAGGGAGTATATAGTATAGTTGTAACTTTATATGAAAGAAGTATCGTTTTTATACACACATGCAAAACAAAAGTTTGGGGGTCACACTTCATTTTTTTAATACAGAGGCAAAACTTGGAGTTAGCTTATTTTTTGTTGTTGTAAATTCATGAAGTGTCAGGAAATGTCAATCATTTGTTGGCATTTTGTTTATTTTAGGGATTTTGTTAAGGGGTAAGAGGAGGAGGAGGAAAAGGTTGAACGAGGTTCAGGGAAACTTGATTTTATTTAATGGGGGATTTGAATTTGTTGTTGTTGATGTTGAAAGCGAAGTTTGGAAAATTTAAACAAAAATGTGAAAATTGATGGCCAAAGTTGCCAAATTCATGAATCTGATGAATGACTTGTTCATTGGTACGATGATTACAAATATTTTAACAGAGTCAGATCTATTTATACACTGTAACTAACCAATAGGGCTCGGATTTGTATGCAATATCAAGAAAATGTTTCTCTGTTTGTGACCCAAATGCCAATTATGAAGTAATCATCATCATCATCATCAGAGCAACTACATGAATACTTTTTCTAATCAAAAAGGCTGGTTAGAGGCTAAATATCTGGTTACTATCAGTTGTTAACTAGAGTTCCAGGTTCTAACCAGTGTTTTTGATTGAAAAAAAAATCGTAATTGTTGGTTGATCTAAACTTGATTGTTATTTCACAATTGACCCTTGAGCCACACATTGAGAAACAATTGCTTGATATTGCATAAAAATCTGAGCCCTGCTAGTCGAATAATATATCTTTGTGTTTTTGTTGTTTGAGTTCTTATCATGATATACAATTTGTGATAATAAAAAGTAAACAACTTAATCTATTCTAATTAATCTTCACTTTAAATTAAGTTTTTCTTATTTAAAGGGGGAGGAGGAGGAGGAGAGAGTTCATTATAATAATTTAAAGATATGGGTGTGACACAAAGTCTTAATTAAAGGTCTTATCTTTTTTGATCATTTTTTTTTCTGATATATATTTATAAAGAAAGACTTTTAATCAAGAGGTGGTAACTTGGTAAGTGTTTGATAAATGTGAAAAAGTGCAGAAGGTGCAACACATAAACGTAGCTAAAAAGCTCCCATTTTTTATTTCTTGCTTCAAAATTCTAAAATAAGATTAAGATGACATAAAACACTTGTGACTTTAAGGCCCAACTCAAGAAGGAAACTTAACACTTGAACTTTCTAAACAGGGTTCCAACAAAGAATAACTATTTCATTGAGTGTTGCCTTCATCCACGAAGCGCAGTGCCTAGGACGTCACCAAAATTTGACACACATAAATTAGGAGTGTTTAGTATCTACATTGTTGGGCCTGAGTGTTGGAACCCCCTGCTCATATTATTTAAATTCAAGTGCCTTAGTTTCCTTCTTGAATTTGGGCCTTAAAAAGGTGTTAGTGGTGTCAAAGTGCGTGATATACAATTACAATTCTCAAAACAAAAATAAAGTACTAATCAGTAAGTTGTGAAACCATTTTCTTGTGAAGCCCACACATGTGTATAGTTTAAATTAGAACCCATACCAGTTAGAAACCTAAAAGTTTTAGAATTTGTTCACAGTGATAAGAAAGCACTGAACACGAGTTGCGTTTTTACTAAAATGGGGGTTTGGGGTGTGATAATTGAGGAGGTACCACCACCACCAAAACCGTTCCCCTGCAATACAGGCATTTATATTGGATGAATATATAGATAGACATCCTCTCTTGCTCTCTTTTCTGTTAATTACTGTGGGCATTTATCAAATTTTTACAAACATGTCCAAGTGGTGAGGACGATGTTTAAGCAATTAAACACACATTTCTCTCCCTCTGGCCCTCTCTCATGGAAAGAGAGCTAAAAAGACGTGGTTGATTGGTGGATATATGTCTCCTTCATCAATCATGTGCATGGAAAGAAGTTAGTTTGGATGTTGTGAGGTTTTATCACATCATTCAAGTGAAAATGAGGAAGAGGGTGGGGAGATCATCATAGGGTTAATCTGATGTTATATATATATATATATATATATATATACATATATATATATCTCGATGGGCATATGAGATTCGATATGATATGGGTTATCACATAAAGGTCACAGAAAAAGCGAGGTCATGATGAACCAAGTGGTCCAAGAGGATCAACTCTTATGAGTAAAGTGGAAGTGCAACTAGTAGTGTGCTGGTTATATTTGGTGCCCCCCTTTTGCCATCTGGTCTTTGTATATCAGTGTGATAACTGATAAGCAACCAAGGGTTGTTGTTTCACAAGGAGAACATTTTTAGAGGATGGTGTGAATGAGTGCCCCCTGGTGACATGCTTGCATGGTGAGGAAAGGTTTATCTTACACTTGCAAAAACTGGCAGGAAATGAAAATGTACAGCTATATTAGACCTACTGATAGTTGATAGGGAAAAGAGGAAAAGAGGGGGGGGGGGGGTTTGCAAAAGTTTTAAAACTTAATATTGTTTTGAGTTCTGTGTAAAATGTTATTAAGCTATTTAGGTGTATAGACAGTGTGGTGTCAGTGTCGCCACCTGCTGAGTCTTGTGTTTTACTTTTTACTTTTTTTTTCTTTCTTAGTTTACGCAGTATGTGTTTATTTGTGATGTCCTGTGATAAGTGTGATATTGTGTGTGTGTTTTGTCTGTTTGTGTCAAAATAAAGTTGAAAGTCGTTTTTCTGTTGTATTTTTTTTTTTTTTTTGACATATTATTTTTCAAAAATAGTTGCTGATGTGTTTTTGTTTTATTACCCAATATTAAATGTTTATTGATACTTTACAATTTTACATCATAAATTTTTTTGTTTGAGGTATTAACATTTTAAATAGTTTTCTGTAAATGGCTACCAAATCCTGTTTTTTATACTTTGGTATAACTGCAATTGACTTCTGGTCATTGGCCACTAAAATAGACATTAAATATAAATGAAAAAAAAAATCAGCTCATTTAACATCTACATTTATATATATGTTATATTAAAAAAAGCAATTTGACAAATGATTGATTTTTTTTTTACTATTTTCAACGACACTTTTATAACCTCTTTTTAATTGCAATAAATGCAAAATGTTTCTTGACACTCTTGTGACAACACTAACCTCTCAGTATTCAAAAACGTTGCTTAAAACATAGTTAAGCTTAATACATGATGCAAGATAAAACACTCTGTAATAACTAATAAGCTTATGGATGATTTTTACGTTAATAAAGTTTTGTTTAAGTTTCACTTTACCGTAAGGTTGTTTCAAAGTGTAAACGCGTCTTGCATGCAACTTTGATTATTGTGTCTTTTGAGAAGCAACACTAAAAATAAATTGAAAGTTTTAGAAACTAGAAAGGTAGCTCAAGTGTATTTTCATGTTAGAGTGTTCTTGTTATATGAGTCTGAAAATGCACCCAAGTCTAGAAAAAGTTTATTTTGAAAAAAAGGTATCAACATGAAAATATTCTTTTAAGTGATTGAGCTACGCTACCCGTTCTAGTTCCTAAAACTTTTTTTTTCTTAATTTTGTTCCTGAAGTAACATTTTAGAGAAAATACGGCCATACAAGATATTTTCAAATAGCTTTTTTACACCACTTGAAAATTCTTTCCAATTTCCATCTATATAAAGTCAAAAAAAGACTTGTTTCCATGGCTCGTTGAATGCAAAACTTGTTAAATTTTCAACAACAACAACAACATATTTTTTTGAAGTGAAGATGATTTTTGTGTTATGTGTATATTTTTCACTCTAGAAAACTATGTTTTTGTCCTAATTCTCTCTTCATGACTGCTCCTCTCTACTCTATGTGTATTTGCTTGACTGAATCTCTTCTTTAATATCTTAAAGAATAATAATAACAACAACAACAATGAAAAGGATTTGCATTGTTGTTGTTCTCTTGTTGCCTTGCGAAAAGTTGGATTAGAGTTTAGAAGATGAAGTAGGGGCCTCTATAGGAGAGGCGACTTTCATCGTTATCTTTATCTATAACGGGAAAAGTAAGAACTTTTTCTCGCTTATTTTCTCAACAACACCATCATCATCATCTTTTCTTCTTCATATACTGTATATACAGCGTGTTTCAAAAAATTATACACACTTTGGTTGTTAATAATTGATACTAGTAAACCCGTCGTGCAACTTGCACGGAATTGAAAGTGATGTAAGCAACACTTAAGTGAAATTTTGGAGCAATTACATTTACATTATTTCGCATATAGACCTACCTGGGTTGGTTAGATGCTACAATTAACATACAACTCGAATTCAGCTTTATATTTTAGTTCTAGAAGAACTCTAACCTTTAATCAGGTTCTTTGATTGATTGTAAATAAATAAAAAGCAAAATTCCTTTTGCCTTACTAATATTTATTGTAACATTTATATAAACATAGCAGTTATTAACAATCAAAGTGTGTCTATGTTACTGTCAATGTGCAGAATCAGTCAATCTGCAGATTACCTAAGCAATCTGCAAAACAACCAGCCTGCTAGTGAATCTGCAAAATTCAATACCTAAAATGTATTTCATTTTTCAGATTCACTAGCAGGTTGGTTGTTTTGCAGATTGTCTAGGCAATATGTAGATTGATTCCGCAGATTAACAGCAACACATACATACATTTTTTTGGGACATTTTGTATACATATAGAAAAATGTCTTTTGTCTTTTCCCACCCTTCTTCTTTCTTGGTACTTTTCAAAACTCTTGAAAGATTGTGGAGGTACTTGAGAAAGAAGTAAGAAATCAGGGGATATTGGGTGGTTTTGGATTGGATGGAAGGATGTTCATTGGCACCAAAAAATGAGCACAAAAGCCAAGAGAGCGTGGTCTAAAAATCTTAAAAGATTGTTCAAAAGTTCTCTCGTCATTTTTTTTTGTGTGTATGTTTGTTTGAAATCACATACGCAAAAAGGAACTTATGTGGTGGTATTCATAGTCTCTCTCAATTTATTTATTCCTTTTGTTGTTGTTTTCAGATCGAATCTTTTCATATTTTTTCAATAATGAATTTTCAACTAACTCATCTTAAAAAAAACTTCTTGACTTGTCTTTGAAAGAAGAAAAAAAACTTGTCAGTCTCAAGATTCACGATTTTGTGAGATTTTTTTTTGTTTATCTCTTCTAGTCTATAGTTTGAAAAGTCACACAATCGTTAAAAAACAGGCGGGGGGCGGATGGATGTGTTTGAAAGTGGGGGCCACATCTGTGCTCCAGAGATTCTCATTTGGGCCTTGTTTGTGTCACATTTTGGAAGCCCGGAGTTACTTCTTAGGGTTTTCTTCTGGTTGGACTGGTTGGTCACCACCCCCCCCCCCCTTTTTTTTTTTAAAAAAACACATTGGTCTTTTTTGTTATTATTTTGGTGATTTCAACTTAGAAAATAAAGTTTTTTTTTCATGTAGACAATCTTGTGGTCAGCAGACCATAGACAACATTCTTTAAGTGTTCTGTTTATATATATTTTTGGTTTTGCTCTGTTTAACTCATTTTATTTTATTACTTTATCTGTTTGACCCTCCTTTTTTCTTTACATCTCACGTCATTTTCAAGTCCTGAAAGTGATTTTTATGAGGCTTTAAAGCTGGGTGAAAGACAAGTCAATTCTGGCTTGTCAATTCAGACTCCTAAAATTGTATTTATTTCTAATGATGAGTAAAAGACAGAAGAAAAAATGGAAAAAATGGGTACTGCTAACATAAAATTTCAAAAGAAAACCAAAGAATGGACAAGTCAGAATTGAACATTTGTGTTATTTTTTAATAGTTGACAAAAAGCAGCAGTTGTTATATTAAATTAGGATTTTTATTTAAGTAGTTGTAAAGTTTAAATCCCTCTCTGTCTTTCAGAAGCAAAATTAAGAGAAACTTGAAAGTGTTTTAGAAACTAGAAGTGTAATACATGTTCATACACCAAATAAGTTAAATGCATTTAAAATATATTAAACACGTTCTACGGAGCCCTGTTAAGGACATAAACATAGTTAATACGTAAATATATTTGAGTTCATATTTAACTATATTAATTTTGTACCTCAATTTAATGAGTTACGCTCGTAATGTAACAGATTAGTCATTTAGCATTTTAATTATGTTCCGATATTAGACAATTTTTAATGTTTCATGTTTTCCTTAAGTGAACTGAGTATAATTTAACTAAGCACAATTAACTCTTATTTATCTTAACTGTAGCCAAGGTATAACTCAGTACTTCCATGTTTTAAATATTATAAAATAACCTTTTTTTTAAGGTCATTTAAGATGGCTAAACTTAAAGCAGTCGATATTTATTTAAATTTTTTGTCTATAAAAAGTTTGTTTTGAAAGATATCATCATAATGCAAAAAATAAAAGGTATGAGGAGGGGGGCACTGTTATACGTGATATTATACTTAAATATTTTAACATCAATTTAAGTAACGATTTTTTTGTCTCAACTCAAGTTATAAATGGATCGATTACACTTTTGTTTTCGAACCAACTACAAACGCCGCTCCAACGACAATTGTTCATAATTGACTTAATTGTATATTTATTCGAATAGGCAGCGGCATATATTTATTTATAAAGGTTGGTTATATGTAATTTTCACCTATCAGGTTATAAAAATATGGGGCCTCCTCCTCCCCCTCCCCCTAGTTTGTTATTGTGTCAAAATGTTTTTGGTCATCGTCATTAAATTGTATGCAACCTGTAATAATATTTGTTTTAGTTTTTATTAAGGTGGCGTTATAAATATTTAATTTGTTTTTGTCCTTCCAGATGGCGTACCTGCGTGGCTATTATGTTCTATAGGAGATGTCTCTTCCCTCCAACCGGCGGTTTTGAGAAAATTTATGTTTTTGAAGTGTAAGTTTTTCAGAAGAAACATAACGAAAAAATTCAAATAGTTTTAGAACCTTTATTAGTTGGTGATTATGCTAAATGTTTTTTCATGACGATATTTTTTTCAAAATAAACATTTTAGGACAGTTTGAAAAACGGGAAAATAGTTTTTTCGTGAATTGTCAATGGGAGAAAAAAAAACCTAAAAAACGGGTCATTTTCAAACTGCTATAAAATGTTTATTTTTTAAGATATTGCCATGAAAAAACTGTCAGCATGATCTTTTGTCATTCTAGTATTGAAAACAATTTGAAAATGTTCATATTGTTGTTTTTTAAAAAAATGTTTGCTTGACGTTGTTGCGTCCAAATTTTACAAAATTGTCTATGGAGCATGCATTAGAAACTGCAGTGACGCCGTAAAAAAGGTGGGGGGTGGGGGCGGGAAGCAAAATGAATATCTTATCTATAAAGTCAGGTTAACATCGTTAAGTAATGGTATATCAATGTTCTGAATAAAAATTTTTTTTAGAACTTTGAATTGAAAGTTTCAAAATAATTTATTAAATATTTTTCTAACTCGTGATGATAGGAAGAAAAAAAATTCATAATATTTTTTGAATGGACAAAAATGGAATTTTGAAGTATGAAAGGAAAAAAAAGAAACTCTTGTATTTCAATTTCGTTCTTAAAATTTTTTATATAAAAAAAATGAAAAATAATATGAAGAAAAAGTTCTTTTTATAAAAATTCGTGTTCACGAATTTCTTAGTTGAAATTTTTTGAAGAAAATATAAGAGTGGTGGTTATATTATTTCAAAGAAATGAAAATCTTCAAAATATTTACAAGAAAAGAAAGATTAGTTTTCTTTCTTAACATGTATATGTGTAGGGGGGGGGGACTTTCTACAGTAAATTTATATCAATCATAATTTTCGAGTATAAAGAGAAAACGGAAAGTGCAACAAACAAGTCAATAATATTTCAAAAGAAAGCAAAAAAAAAACATCAAGATTTATTGTTTTGAAAGAGGATTCAGGTTTAGACCAGCTTTCTAAATGGCCTACAAGTTACCTATGAAATTTTTTTTATCAAATTATAGGACCTATATTTAGAAATGAGAAAAAAATCTATTTGTAACTTCAGTTAATAGTTTTTCTTGTTGTTTAATACATATTTACAGATTTTTATTTACAGCTTTACAGATTTTTAAAATCGAAAGTTTGTTTTTAAACGCGTCTCGAGCTGCTCTGATTATTCTGTTCTTCAGGTGCAAAATGAAGAGAAACTTGAATGAGTTTTAGAAACTAGAAGCGGTAGCTCAATGTTGAGCTTATTTTCATGTTGATAACTTTCAAAATTTAGCTTTTTATGTCAGTTTGAAAATGATTCAACATTAAACAGACAATATTTTTAAAAAAAATTTGTCTATAACGTTTCGTTTCAAAGATACCAACATGAAAATACCCTTAAGTGATTGAGCTAGGAACAGACTAATCGTAGGTCACTATTATTGACCCACACTTTCAGATAGTTATTTGGAGAATAACTGTCCGTCAGTCAGTGACATAGACTTTTAGTTGTGAACTGTGGGTCATTCAGTGACCTACACTTTTTCACATTCGGGGGGATCAGCCCCAGACCCCCTGCAACAAGCTTAATTTAAAGTAACCACACCTAATGACCGATATAAAAACGTTCTAAAGTGTAGGTCACTGAGTGACCTACAATTCTAAAGTGTATGTCATCAAGTGACCTACGATTAGTCTGTCCCATTGAGCTACTCTTCTAGTTTCTTTTAATTTTGATCGAAATCAAGTGCAAAAATCAAGTTTTCATAAACCATTTTAAGCTTAAAAAGTTACCATTGCGTTTCGGAGTCAGTTTTTAAAGGGTTATTGTGTTTTCCAAAATACAAAATGGAAGTTACAAAAAACGTTTTTAGATTTTATTTATTTAGATGAATTTTGTAAACAATGTTTTGAACCACTCTGTATATCTGCTTATTGTACTTTTGAATTTTAGACTTAAATGTAAATTTGATCCGACCAAATAGAGCTCATATTTGGTTGGATTCCTATTTTGTAACATGAGAAACATTTTTATAAGTTTGTTACAAACTTATAACTTATACAGAAATATTCTATTTCATTTATTGAGAACACCATTAATTATGAATGTTTCGAAGTTATATTCTTTTAAAAAATAAACTATTGTTTTTCTTCCGACTTCTTTCCATAAATAATAAAGATGATAAAAATAATAACAATAGTAATAAGAATCATAATTCAGGGTGTGCCTAGTGGGCATTTAAAAAATCGACATCGAATGTCCACTTCCACACTATAACACACAATGGAGAAATTTTATTTTAGCAACTTAGTTGCGCCTGAGTTGCACGTGGTCTTTGTACGTGATTATAGGTGGCGCCATAAGCAATGACATGAATGGTAATTGAGTTTTCATTTGATTTTTTTTTCTTCCTCCAAATAATATATAATTTATAATCAATGGGACATTGTGACCACCCTGCACTTTCCTACATTAGGGTCGGGGGGGGGGGGGGGGGAAAGGGGGTCTCTCTCGTTTCCATAGTTTTCAGCCTGAAAATCTAAAATTTATACTTAGATTAACTGAAAATGTATTGCAACAATTCAGATCAATAACGTGCACTATTGTATAATGTGTATTTTTTGTATTGTTTTAAATCTCATATATTTGGGGGGGGGTATAGATATATATATGTATGGAAAAAAACAACAGCTGTTGCTCAGGTATTATATACAGGGTGGCGCACTGCTTTTTATTTTGTTCACTAAGGTCCTTGGCACACAGACCACTTTTGATGGTCGATTTCAAATTTTCGACTGCAAAATGAAGTTGCATCTGGTTGCAGTGTATTATTTACATAGATTCGATCGAAGTAGCCGGTTTTGGAGACAACCCGACTTCATTTTGCAGTCGAAAGTGGTCTGTGTGTCTCAGCCCTTAGTCTCTGAATTTCTGAGGACATATAAGAATCAGTAAAATTACTTTTAGAAGTTAAGTTCAAGAAGAAAACTTGGTATGCTTCAACTTTAATTTGAAACTTCTGAACAAAGCATCCAACTTATTCTGTTTTATTGAGTATCGTTGAATAAGAATTTTTTAAGTTGAAACTCTGCTCTTAATGTGTTCCAGTTGAATGAATGTTCAAGTGCCAAGTTTTCTTCTTAAAGTTAATATAGTTGTATTTTTATTTGAAAAAACGCCACTTGTACACTTTGAGATTGTATTCTTAACGATTTTTAAGTTAAAACTATCGCTAAAGCTCATCAACTTTTACATGAAACTTCGTATCAAAAGGTGGGTAAGTCACAATACCTTAGATTTAGCAACCAGTAAGGTGGTTTTAAAGTGCAAGCGCCTCAGATTATTCTTTCTTTGAGGTGCAAAATGAAGAAAAATTAGAAAGTGTTTCAGAAACTAGAAGGGTGGTAGCTCAATCACTTAATCCTATTTTCATGTTGATCTTTTTCAAAATAAGCTTTTTATGTGAGTTTGAAAATGAAAATGTTATAAGTGATTGAGACGTACCCTTCTAGTTTACCAAAACACTTTCGAGTTTTTCTTAATTTTACTCCTGAAAAACAAAATAATCAGAATTCGAAAATTCGACTGTTCATAAACCATTTTAAGGTAAAATAAAATACTAATCGAAATGCAGATCCAAAGTGAAATTTTGGTAGAGAAATAAATTCAAAAAATGTGGTTGTTGTCTTCCATTTATGAGTCAAGAGTTAGTGAAGGTTGAATCTCACCCTGTATACGTAATAAACCCTATAGAATAAAAAAATATCTCCCTGTGTAAAAAAAAAAATGAAATTCTGTACTGTTACCTATTTTCATACCATTCTATATTGAGTTTTTTTTTTCCGCATGGAGTTCTTATTTGCGTTTTGTATTTCTTGCTTTATTTACGAAACAAAAAAAACTCTTGTGTGTTGTTTTTGTGTTTTCTTAGCTTTTTTTTACATTCCTTTAGGCCTTTTTTCTTGTTCTTGTTTCTTTTTCAAGTAATAAATCGTTTTTCGTTCACTACTTCAATTTATTACGAGAAAATGAAAAAAAAAAAGTTATTTAATGTTTGTCAATTTTTTTTTTCTGCACTTTATGCCTCATTTCATGTGAAATTTCCTGCGAATTTCTTCTTCTTCTTCCATGTCCAAAATTGTAAACATATTACTAGTAGTGAGTGTTGAAGGTGAAAAATAAAACAAATTGCACAGAAAGAAAGAAAGAGACCACATGACTTTGTGTGTGTGTTTGCATTGAGTCTATATATCTTAAGTAAATTTCTGTAAACTTTTTGGCTACTACATACTTATACCTTATACATGTAATATACATGTTACCAGTGATAGAAATAGAAGCAAAAGCAGCATACATATATATATTTATACATATGTCTACTGTTATACTGTAAGTAGGTAAGTTGCATTTATTTATTTTTTTCACCATCTTTGTGATGTTATGGCGGTGTGGCTTGGTTGAATTTGACACATGTAAATAAATGAATAAGAAAAGGGGAGAAGGAGGCGAAGAGAGAGAGACCATATCAAACTTTTGAAACAAACCAAATGGGAATAAAAAAATTTTTTACACTTTTAAAACCAGTCATTTTGATGATGATACAAAGACAAGTAACTTAGGGGTTTCTTGTGGACATCAGGTTGAGGATATTAGATCTACCTGAATGACGCATGCAAAACGCGTCCTGTTTTAATTGTTAATTGGTTAAACAACTTAAACTACTTATTCGCTTTCTGTGACTTTAAAGCTACGCTTTGCATTGCTTTTTGTAGTTTTCCAACTTCTTGCATAGACAATGTGTGCTGTACATATTTGCAAAAAAGCAAAAACTGCTAGCAAAAGCTGCTTGTTTTCAATAGCCTCCATTTGGTTTGATATTTGATGCAGATCACAGTGACATCTGCAAGTCAAGAATGTCTTGTCACTTCAAAAGTTACGTCAAGTTTTTTTTAAGTTTAGTGAATTTTATTAATATACTAGTGGGGTAACCCGTCATAAATGACGGGAGCAAAATTCACAGGTAATTGTGCCCAGCATTAGAATTTCTTTTACTCCGCCCTTTTATGACGTCAAACCAAGTAACAAACCCGATTAGAAATTGATGATGTTCATAAAAGGGCTGAGCAAAAGAAATTCTAATGCTGGGCACAATTACCTGTGATAAACTGTAGTTTAATTTTGCTACTATTATCCCCTCCCCTTTTTATATTTGAAGGAGAAAATGAGTTTTTCATTTTTTCTGGTGTGCGCATGCACGTCGTTTGTTCCTTTTTTACTCCTTTCATTTCAATTTCAGTAACCCTCTCCTTTTTCCCTTCCACGTTTCACTCTCCCCCCCCCCCTTCTACACTCTCCAACCTGTTCCCCTTTCCAATTTAATATCATGGGGTTCTTGGATGGGGTAGTGTGCAACATATAGTTAACCTTGAGAAAAAAAAAGCTGTTCATTTATTCATTTAAATTTATTTAAATTCTGACGTGCTTCAAGGTTTTTGTCCTTGTTTGTACAGTGTTAATCACACACACACACACAGACCTGGCTTAATATATATAATATATCTAATTTTAGTGTCTGAGATGTTAATTTTTTTAAATAGGAATCGTTTTACCTGTGCCACCTACTCAGCCTGTGACTCGTTACAGTTATTTCTATTTCTCAAATTACTGAATCTAAAGACCTCAAGTTGTAAACTCTTTTATGCAAATTTCATGTAAATTCTTGATGGTCTGATAGTTTGGTCTTTTTCTTTTGTTTTGTTTTTTTGACCATGCAATGAATTCTTGAATGTCTAAAAACAAATACATATAATGATTATTTTTTGTTGTATTGTCTTTTGTAGAAATTTATTCCAAATCGTTGTGTTTGTGGTTAAAATACAAAACATATATATAAATGAAACAGTTTAAAGGGATCTTGTTTTAAGTTGTTTAGTTGTTGGATTTCTTTTCTGTACATTTGTTTGGCGTCTTGAATCGTTAAATGTTTTCTTCTGTTGCTTCTTGTTGTTGAAGCAACTTCCATAGAGAATCGTATACAGCATATTTATATATATATATATATATATATATATATATATATATATATATATATGTATATAGGAAGCATTTACTACTAGTAGTACTTGTATTTAGTTTTAGTAGCATGTTTAGAAAGATTATAGAATGTCATTTTGTCCGAGATCTCTTCTAATGTAATAAGATTGTATAAAATAGGGCGAAAACGTTTCATTCCATTCAATGAGAAAACGTGGAATTAAAAGGATGAAAAGATAAAAAGAAACCCTAGAAAATCTATTGGTTTTTGTTATTCCAAAGTTATATTATTATATCCTTGCAATGTTGTTTTCTTATAGTAAGTTACTAACAGTTTTAAAAAAAAGATGCAATTTGTGAAATTAAATTATATTTAAACAATGGGTTTAATATAGTTTGAGAACAGTTGATATTCGAACTTTTGATTACTCTACAGTTTCACGAGAACAAAACTAAAAGAAACTTTGAAAGTGTTTTGGAAACTTGAAGGGTAGTTTTATCACTGTGTATTTTCATGTTGACATCGTTCAAAATCAACCTTTTATAGAAAAAAATTTAAAAAAATATTTTCTTATTAAAGTTGATTCATTTTCAAACTCACATATACATGTAAGAAGCTTATATTTTGAAAGATATAATTAACATGATAATAGGCTTACTTGCTGGAGCTACCTTTCTAGTTTCTAAAACACATTCCAGTTTCTCTTTAATTTGCTCCAGAAGGACAAAATAATCAAGAGTTAGATTAGGCGTTTACACTTTAAAACCATCTTACAAAATAAACTTTTTATAGACAAAAAATTAACAAATATTTTCAGATTAAAGTTTAGTCATTTTTAAACTCACATAAGAAGCTTATTTTGAAAAGATATCAACATGAAATGAGCTAGCTGCTACTCTTCTATTTTCTAATAAAAAAAACCTACTTCCGAAGTTTCTCTTAATTTTGCACCTGAAAGCCAGAATAATCAGTGTTTGAGAGGCTCCGTTTACAAAATGTTATCGGAGATACTTTGCACCTGTCATTACGCTTTAAATATTAACATGCACCTTATTGATGATATCTTGATTGAGATAAATATTAAACATGGAAAACTTTTTAAAGTTGACTACAAAAGTACACATATTGATAATTTGATATTGATATTATAGGAAGTGAGTTTTTGGATTTTGAGCTTGTTTCATTTTATATTGCAATGTTGATTGTGTATGTGTACAAAAATAGACAGTATAAACTTGTTTGGGTCCAGTAGTAGAATAAAGATAAATGTCCAAATTTCTCTGGTGATTTTTAATACAAATAATTGTTGAATTTATCACGTTTTGTCCGAAAATAAACATTTAAGGTACACAATGTGATTGACACATTTGAAATTTAATTTTCCTGTTAAATTTTTAGAAATATGACCTCAAAAATGGTTCATGAATCATGATAAAAATGGTGATAATTCATTGTGTTACCGATTCTTCTTAATAATTAACTAAGTGACTCATACATTGAATTGTGAAAGACAAGAAGAGATTGTTTTTGTTTTGTTTTTAAAAAAAAAGTCTGAAGTTGAGTTCAAATTTTGTCTCCTTATAGACTTTTTGAGTTATTTCATTTTCTCTTGAAAGAAATTTATCATTCTTATTTTTGCAAAGCTCTTTGTCAAAATAATCATCATTAAGGCCAAAGAAAATTATGCATTTTTCAATCGATAAAACTGTTTAGAGGCTAGAATTTAAGGAGAACTTTTAAGATTAATTGCTAAGTTACGCACTTGCTTCCCAACTATTAACATTGGAGTTATTATATGAATTTTAGCCTTTAAACAGTGTTGTTGTTGTTTGAAAAACGTACAATTCTTTTAGCCATCATCACCATCACCATCATCATCAGATTCATTATCTCTCAATGATTGTGTTTATTATACAAAATGCACATTGTCTTAGTTTTATTTCATAAATTTACGTATGGTGCAGTAAAATTCGCGAGTGACTTTATTTTTCTGAAATTTACACTCTGTATTTCTATATATCCTTTAAATTAAAATATATCTACAAGGAATTTATTAAAGATTATTAAAACTTTGCTGATAAATCTAACAAATTAATTCATTTTTTTCCCATTCTTTATGAATAGCTACTTTTCGAACTCTGATTAATTATTAAAAGAAACTAGGCAGTGTTTTAGAAACTAGAAGGGGGTGACTCAAAATCTAAAAAATAAAACATCGTCTGCTTACAGTTGGGACATTTTCAAACTCTCATAAAAAGCTTATTTTGAAAGATATCAATCAACATAATAAACCCTTAAATGATTGAGCTACTCTTCTAGTTTCTACGTTTTTTTAATTTTACACAGTTGTGAAAAATAGAATTAACATAGTTGGCATTTTACATTTTATAACAACCTTAAAGCAAGAAATTGTTTTTTTAAAAAAATCAAAAATACTTGTTTTAGAGGCTAAAGTTGTCTCAGAGGAAATCAGAATGTAGGCCTAATCAAACGTTTGCCTACATACTCTAAACAGTTTTTTTGATTGAAAAAAAAAAGCATAATTTTTTCGATTAAATAATGATGTAATTTGTCTTAGATAAAAAAACGTCACTTTATACATGCACTTTTTGGTTATAAAGTAGAAGTGCCAATTGTGAAACTGGTATTAAAGATTCTAATTTTGTTGTCAGCGAAACTTTTTGAACAGAGGAAAAAAAGAAACACCTTTAATTCAAAATTGGTAAAAATGATAAAAAAAGACTTCATACAGATTAGTAATCAAATGTTTTTATAAGATTTTATAAAACACAGGTAACATTATTAACAAACACATCTGTGCATAGGTTTATTTATATTTGGCACAACTGCAACTGAACAAACAAATAGATTTCCAAACTTCCAAATCTAGGTTAACGTTGGTGGTCGGTCTTACAGTTTAATCACTGATAATACTAATTAAGTGTTGATTGAATTTACGTAACAAAGTTTATTTCAAAATGTGTCACAACTAAAGCTGTGCAACTAAAATGACTAGTTAGTTCGAATTAATCAACGCAGACAACTTCTCATCCACTATAATCATACAGATTCTAGAACATTTCCTTTTAACACTAACATAATGTATAAGGCATACTTAAAACTAAAAGGTTTTGTCTAGTTTAGTTGACTAATTTTATACTTTAGTCGACGAAAAAATTTAGTCGGCTAAAAATAAAACGAGTGAAAATTATTTTTTTACTGCGTCCACTTGTCCACTGTGTCCCTCCTACTTCAAGCTTCAATTGTGATTTGCGACACAAATGATAATACATGCTGAGGCTTTCAACTAAAATTTTAGTTACCTAAACTGACTAGTCTAATTAATTAAAGCAAAAAGAACATTCCTCATAATACTCAAATGTAAAGCATAACTAAAACTAAAAAGTTGCTTTTTATTTACTTGGCTAATTTTATATTTTAGTCTATTGAGTTTTTAGTAGACTTTTAGTTGACTAAAAAATTTTAGAAAACTGTTAGACATTTTATTTTTTGGATCTAACAGTAAGTTTTATGACAAGTAGGTGTTGTTACACAAAGGAGAAAATCCTCAACCACCTTATGTTTGTAATTTTTTTTTTGGTCACCAGTGGATGTTTTTCTTTTTAGTATAAAATAGTAAACTGGTTAACCTAGTTAACAAGAGAGAATTGTAGAAGTGTATGTTCATTCAAATTGGTTGGATGTTAGAATTCTCCTAATGTATAATAATTTATTATGAGAAACATGACTTGTCAAATGAATAAAGGGGATTTTTTTTTACCTTTGAGGGTAGAAATGGATAAAATAAACTGCAAATGTTCTCTCAGTATGTATAAATGCAAGGAGTATGTATGTGTTTATTATGGTGGTCAAGTTGAGTTATAAGAGGCTGTCATTTGTTAAGTCTTGAGAGAACTGGATTGTGGTTCTCCTTACAGATTGATGAGAAGTTGATAAGTACTCGTATTCTTGCAATGTCACCACAGGCTTGAGTCTCTTCTTTTGAGGGTAGGCCCAAAAGAGATCTAGTGGGTTACCCAACATTCCTCTTCCCCCTAATACACACAAGTCACTAAATTTTATCTTTTTGCCTCTTTTTATGTTCAAGCATATGTGTCACTTATATTTCTTTCTTTTTATTGGGGCTGTGTGAGTTCTTTATTTCTGAAGTTTCTCTTTCTCTCTGAAGTGGACTTGAAGAGTGAAAAACTATGGCTGCACCTTTATTTTAGTTTATTTTGTTCTTTCTTATATTTTATTGAAGGTAGAAAGAAGAAGAAGAAAAAAAAAGAAAAGAAATGGATGTTCAATGTAAATGGGAAGGTGGAGGAGAATAAATGGGATGAGTAAGATGATGATTGTTCCTCAAGAAAAAAAGGTTTCTTGTGTATCTCACGTTTCGAACATTAGCCGAAATCTTTCTTATAAATTGTATAAAATGGATCAGTTTTTGTTTCTTCTTTTTTTCTAAGAAACAACAACAAAAAAGGAATGGTATTATCCAGAGAAATGAGAAAAAATGAGCGATGTTACACGGTACTACTTAAGTATCGAACTATGATTTTCTCTCCTGACCCAGACACTCTATATATGAGGAGAAACACAAATCTATTTATCAGATGTAGGCCTACATAATGCGATATTTTACTCTTGTATACTGGTGGTTCCCAAGTCACGAACGGCATTTGGCTGATACAAACCGGACCACTACAAGACCACCAGCTACAACATCAGGCCCTTTGTCACCATCATCTTTTTAATGGATTCCAACTTCCGAGTTACATGCAAATTTCGATTTAAGGACGAGTTTGAGAATGGGACATGTTCGTAAGACTGCCTGCAATCACCGCATTTTGCTCCATGTTGTGATACTTCACTGATCCACATCAACATAATTATCTTTGTTTTGCATAAACCAGGTGGATAATCGAATGTCGATGCACTACATGTGATTGGCTCAAAAACCTTATCAGGAAAATGAAACTCACATGTAAACCATTGAGGCACATTACACGGTACAGCGGCACTACTTATCCCGTTATGAGTACCATTTGCATTAGGGATGGAGCCTGCATAGGAGGATATTATATCGACACTTCTAGCGTGATAAGTAGTGCTGTGTAACGCGTCTCATTGTAGTGTTAGCAACTAGTTATTTATAAGTTTCGATCTAACAACTCTCCTATAAATGGTTTAACTTTCTTAGATGATTTTTTAAACTCTTTATCGCAACAAGAGATATGACGTCATTTTCGGCATATATTGTATATTGTCGTGTGACGTGAGAACGCATTAGGTGTGTAGCCTGCGTAGGGGGTAATATTATCTGGATACGTACCAGTACTACCGTGTAACCTCCATCAATGATGCTTAGTTGCAAAATGTTACTGGAATAGGAGGTTGAGGTATTTATTTTGAGAAGTAGAATTTGAGGAAGGGACTCAAAATAAAAGGATAGCCATTGCTCTCTTTCCCCCCCTCTTTATTTTTTTCAAGTTTGATAATTTATTTACCCATATTACAAAGGACAGACGACACCTCAGGTGTGTGCGTGGGTCTCACTATGAGACATTATTTCCCCCATTGTTAGCTACATTGAATACATTTGGTGGGAATATTTTTTTTTCTTTTCTATTATTTTTTGAAGCTATTGTAGAATTTTGTCAATGTTATGAATTGACCTTTTTCTATGCGTGATTTTTGTTATTGTCATATGTTCGACTGTCACACACAATAGTAATGGTAAAATGGTGATTTTCTAGAGAGAAAGAGAGAGTGGGTCGCGAGGTTGCCAATTTCTCTGTGGGGTACCATCCGTACCAAGCAAAACAGTCGGCCCACTAAGCTTTTGTTCGATTGACATGTTTCTTTCCATCTTTTTACAACTAATAGATCACAATGACGATGTGCTTTGATTATTTATGTTATGGATCTACAATGTATCAGTATTCTACAATTGTAGTGTGGGTTTTTTGTGTGTTAAAAGTTCAATACCAGTCATTCTTTATAATCACTAGGCAATTTGCAAAATGAATTGGCATTTTTCCACTTCATGGCAGTTACATGTACAATTTGTACACATTTTAATGATATATTTTCAGGTGATCAATGGGAGTTAGAAACTGGAATAGTTAACGGTTATGGCTGAAAATATTTTCACGATGATTTTCTATTGATAAATAGTTTTTACCAAATTTTACGCTTTTTTCATACTTTTCAACATTTTAGTAAAAAAAAATGATTATCCAAATTAATTATCAATAAAAAGTTTAATTATTTTAACATATCTTCATAAAAGTGATTTTAGCATATTCAGTTACTTTTCTAGTCTCTAGCAAACGTTTAACTTATTTTTAAAGTTGAAAATGGCAATAATTACGATAAAATACAGAGAAAAATACACACTCCAAAAAGAATAAAGCAAAAAAGAATTATGCAGTCAAAGATACTGGTTAGAGGGTAGAATACAACACTAGGTCTCTAACCTCTAACCAGTCTTTTTTGATTGCAAGAAGGATTATTATTTCCCTACTCATAAAGTAAGAAATGCATTTAACTTGGCTGTAATTTAGATATTAAATATTGAATAATCAACCTCAAAATGTGCAAAAATAAATTCATTAATAAATATTAATTATATATATAAATAATAATTATATATATATATTTTTTCTCGAGTGTTTCTTTTCAACTTTTTCAAGGAGGTTTAAAGTTCGTTCAATCTATATTTACATAATATGGCGCGATCTATAGACCTATTTATTAATTTATGTACAGAAAAAAAACACGCACACAAAATGTACAGCTTTTGCCTTCATTTCAATGGAGAAAAGAGTTTAATTAATCATTTCATTTTGACATGAAAAAAAAAGGTCGATCTTCTTTAAAAGGTTATTAAGTTCAACCGATTTGCTTCCATGTGTGTGTGTGTTTCTATTACAAAGTCCGAGTTTTTTGTCTTAACAAAATGTGTCTTGTATATGACACGAAAAGCATTTTAAAGATATTTCTTCTTCAAGTGTAAAAAAAATCCTCAGCCATTTTTCTTTCCTCTCCGACAACACAAACAACCTTAAAACTTTTAATAAAAATGTCTCATATCTTTATCAAAAGGTTGATCGTGTTTCATTTGACTCGTGTCTATTAAAACACTTTCAAAATGTAAAAGAAGATTCTTAAATATGGTTGTAGCCTCATAAATTTAAAAAAATGAGACAAAATGTTGAGATTTTCATCTCTTTTTTTTTGTTGCCTTTTTTATTTATTTTTTTTATCTCTTTTCTAAAAAAAATTTGCAAACGTTTGTCTTTTCTTCTTCTTCTTCTTTAAATGATAACAATTTTGATATATTTACTGCATATATCCGGCAATGTTACTTTTATATAAAAATTGATGTCTCGAAACAAAAATTTCAAAATTTAGTTGTGTTGAGAAGTTGCAACAAAATAACTACTTTTGTTGTAACTTTGCCAATGTTTTTTTGTTTCCTTTTTTGAAAACTCTTTTCTTAGCTAAAATTTTGATTAAAAAGTCGGTTTTATAATATAAAAATGCTTTAGCTTTGGGAATGTGGTATGCACGTGGTAGTGAAAATTGTAACATTTTTAATGTGTACTACAAAAGTGAAGAAGGGAGTGAGGAAAAGGAAGTTGAAACTCTCTTCCTGGCACTTAGTTTGTTTGCTCTAATATTAAAATTCAGCTAATTATGGGGAGTTAATTTCATATGCAAGCTCAAGGGGACTCTAGGGAATCTCATTTGATTTGACTACGTATAGAAACGTATTATAGATTAGCCTCGAGATGCAAATTGTCTATGGCATAAGTCGTATTTTTAGTAGATTTAATTGCATCTTTCAAGTGACACAAGGTCAAAATAAACAAATTCAAGGGGATAAACTGAAGGAATAAGTTATGTTACCATAAAATGTTTGTTTTAAAAGTTTTTAGGCAACAATTGTCAATACGCTTCTATTCTACAGTTTAGTAATTTTGTGGCATATTAGCAATAATTTAGCATGCCAAAGTACTATACTGCGCAAGTTACAAGTACATAGGTAACCTTTACGATTACAAAGAAGAAGAAGAAAAAAACAGTTTGAACATTGGAACTTTGGAATGTTCAAATATAGAAAAGCATAAAAGTACAAATGCCAAAGTTTGGATCTGATATTTGGTTTGGTTATTAATTTGTTATTTTTATTAATCTACTATTTTGTTAATTTTTTTTTTTATTAATCTAGTTTGTTAAATATTTGATTAATCTACTAGTTTGTTAGATTTTTAATTGATCCGCTACTTTGTTAGATTAATCTGCTAGTTTCTTAGATTTTTGATTAATTTACTAGGTTTTTTATAAAAAAAAATTCAGGAATTCAGTTCAGACATTCTTTGCAAATCAGTATTGTGAGTGCTTTTTGCGAGTTTTCAGGACGTTTTCTTGCATTTTATATATGAAACTTATGTATGAAACATTCCAAGAACCATACAAATTCCCTCAAAAAAGTCTTTAAGATGTGCCTTTTGTTCTTTGGTCACGCACTTTAGTCCACTTTCCCCATCATCATCAACAACGTTTTATCATGTGTTTATTTAGTGGAGGTGGTCACATTTTTGGGGTATGAGGGCGAGTGTAAAACTCCTCCATTCTCATTTACCCCCACTTCTTCCCCTTCCCCTTGGTCCATAATCTCATGTTCTAAAATTGTAAATAAGAAAAAGTACCAAGGTCGAATCGACCCGTGTGTTTGTTCAACATCAACAATGATTGACAGTTGATATTGGGTTGATTGGGGTCGCTATCCGGGCGAGAATCACTTTTTTAACCCTCCTATTTTCCTCCCAACTTCTTCCTTCTGAAGCATTTGATATGTTTATTCAACGTGATTGATGTTTTGTATGTTTGGCTAAGCGCCTCCTATTGTTTCGAGAACTCGTTGGGTGGACGGTTAGAGAATAGGGATGTGTGGGGGTGGACACATTCTCCTCTACTCGTCCCTTTGTCAAATTTTCAATTCACCCACCCCCTCCTTTACATCTTTTATTTTCACTTATATTATTATTTTTGTATAAATCGTTGCTTTTTCATTGAATGGCAAGAAGCAGGATTTTTTTTTATTTTTATTTTTCGCTTCAAAAATAATAATAATACAATTATGAAAGACCCATTATTGGTAGTTATGTGTGTGATACAAAACAAAATTCGGTGGTTTTTCGTTTCCAAGCACTTCAGAAATTTTTATCAAAAATATATATATTTTGCTTTTGTGCTCGGACAGGTCCTCTTCCTTTTTCTCTCCCCTTAATTCCTTTTATAGTACGTCCAACAATACAAATATTAACACCCTCACCTCATCTTTTGTTAAGTTTGTTAAACACGACTCATTTTACACCTTGAAGTACACATCAAACACACATAAAAAAGCGTGGTGTTATTCGATGTCATTCTTGCGTTATATGTCCTCTCCCCCCCCCCCCCCCCCCCCAATCCCTCTTTTTATGTGATTCAATTTATTGCAATTCAGATTGTGAGGGTGGAAGATTTGATGGTTATGTGTCGGGGTGGGAGGGGCAGTATAACAATTAGTGGATTTCATTTTATTGTTCAAAAAGAGCTACAAAAAGAAAACTTATGACTCAATTTGAACTCCGAGATTATCATAAAAATTTGTAATTACCGTGAAAATATTTTTTCGAAAAAGTAACTTGAGCTTATATTTTTCGTCAGAATTATCGAATTTCCAGCTTTTTTAATAAAAAAAAACTAATATTGAATGTGTGTTTGAAATACAAACTAGAAAAGTAAAAAGTAATTTCAGTTTCGTATTTTTTTTAAAAAATAAACTTTTTTTTGGCTAATTTTGAAAGTTTTTTTTTTTAAATAAACACTTTTCTTTATTATTTAGTTTCAAAAGTATATTTAATTTTTGTGATGAAAAGTTTCTGAAAGTTTTCAAAATTAAATTTCTTTGTAGATTGAAACATTCTTTCAACATTAATTTGGATCACCCTGCATACTAGTGTTCTATGTAAATTAGTAAAATGCAGGTGAGAAATAAGAGAGAAAGACAGTTGCTTCTTGTGAGCGCTAGGATCGCTGTAATCGCATCGATTTACGATTGGTTGTTTTGTTCTTTCTCGTTGCTTGTCTTTTTCTATGCGGTGTTTTCAGAGACTTTTTCCAGCCATTTGAAACTTGAAAGTCGCCTGAGAACGTTTGGAACTACATAGACAGGAAGAGCGCCGTTTTATTTTACTCATTTCATTTTTGTGGCTTATTTTCTACTATGTAAAATAGTTTTGTATCGTTTAAAATACACAATGATAATGATGACTATTAGTTTAGAAACGAGAAAAACTTTTTAACCGCCGGTAAAACTTATTTTTTTATACTTTGTGAAAAGTTTTTCTTGTTGTTACGAGTTTGTAACGGGGAATCGTTGTTGTCCGGTCGTTGTATTTTTAGCTGCCGCGAAACGTACGACTTTCTCTCGGTTACTTTTTGATCTTTACTCGTTTGTTTCCGGTCTTTTGTTTTGGTGACTTTTTTATGTCGTCGTCGTCGTCGTCGTCATGATGACGGTTTAATGATAACGGTTTTGTTTAACACATTTTTATGTTTGCCTTTTTTAATGCAATCAGTAGCTGATTAGTTTTGCTGTAAGTATTGTTTTTTTTTGGTTACCTGTTGATAATTGATTTTTTTTTTGTTATTTTCAAGTATTGATTTTTTTGGGTCAGACTAAAACACGGAAACGGATGGAAACTGACGGAAACGCGCGGAAAAATAAATATTAGGCCACTATAGGCAATACAAGGCACGGGAAAGCACGGAAAACACATACAAACACACAGAAAACACATTCAAACACACGGAAAAGCACGGAAACACATACAAACACACAGAAAAGCACGGAAACACATACAAACACACGGAAAAGCGCGGAAAACAATTACAAACACACGGAAAAGCGCGGAAAACAATTACAAACACACGGAAAAGCGCGGAAAACAATTACAAACACACGGAAAAGCGCGGAAAACAATTACAAACACACGGAAAAGCGCGGAAAACAATTACAAACACACGGAAAAGCGCGGAAAACAATTACAAACACACGGAAAAGCGCGGAAAACAATTACAAACACGGAAAAGCGCGGAAAACAATTACAAACACACGGAAAAGCGCGGAAAACACATTCAAACACACGGAAAAGCGCGGAAAACAATTACAAACACACGGAAAAGCGCGGAAAACAATTACAAACACACGGAAAAGCGCGGAAAACAATTACAAACACACGGAAAAGCGCGGAAAACAATTACAAACGGAAAAGCGCGGAAAACAATTACAAACGGAAAAGCGCGGAAAACACATTCAAACACACGGAAAAGCGCGGAAAACACATTCAAACACACGGAAAAGCGCGGAAAACAATTACAAACACACGGAAAAGCGAGGAAAACAATTACAAACACACGGAAAAGTGCGGAAAACAATTACAAACACACGGAAAAGCGCGGAAAACAATTACAAACACGGAAAAGCGCGGAAAACAATTACAAACACACGGAAAAGCGCGGAAAACAATTACAAACACACGGAAAAGCGCGGAAAACAATTACAAACACGGAAAAGCGCGGAAAACAATTACAAACACGGAAAAGCGCGGAAAACACATTCAAACACACGGAAAAGCGCGGAAAACACATTCAAACACACGGAAAAGCACTGGAAAAATTACAAACACACGGAAAACACACGGAGAAGCACGGAAAACGATTACAAAAACACGGAAAAGTGCAGAAAACAATTACAAACACGGAAAAGCACGGAAAACTATTATAAACACACGGAAAACGATTACAAACACACGGAAAAGCGCGGAAAAAATTACAAACACACGGAAAAGCGCGGAAAAAATTACAAACACACGGAAAAGCACGTAAAAAAATTACAAACACACGGAAAAGCACGGAAAACAATTACAAACACGGAAAAGCACGGAAAACACATACAAACATGGAAAAGCGCGGAAAACACGGAAAAGCGCAGAAAACACGGAAAAGCGCAGAAAACAATTATAAACATGGAAAAGCGCGGAAAACACGGAAAAGCGCAGAAAACAATTACAAACATGGAAAAGTGCGGAAAACACATCCAAACACACAGAAAAGGGCAGAAAATGTTTAAAAACACACGGAAAAGTGCAGAAAACATTTACAAACACAGAAAGGCATGGAAAACACAAACACATAGCAATGCAGTGAAAACATTTGCAAAAAATGGAAAGATGGAAAAATGGCAAAAGCAAAAATAAAACAAACATGATAATTTTAACATATTTTTATTGTAACTTGAGAACAATGAAAAAATTTTTTCAACTGGCTAAAACATGTATGAAAGTATTCTAAAAAAGTTTGTAACTTGAAGATGTTGGTTAATTTTTATAAAATGTAAATTACAAAATGAAACATGTTTAACAGAAAGATGAATGTATACAAATATATTAAAACAATTTCACATCAGATTTTTATGAAGTGACTTTCTTTAAAATGTTTTTATTATAACATGAGAACAGTAAAAAATTAATTCTTGCCAACTGGCTAATACATGTATTAAAGTATTCTTAAAAAGTTTACAACTTGAACATGTTGGTTGTTGTTTGAAAAATGTAAATTAGAAAATAAAACATGTTCAATGGGAAGATGAATAAATACAAAAATATTAAAACAATTTAGCATCAGATTTTTACCAAGTGTTTTTTTTTTATATCATAACTTGAGAACAATAAAAATGTGTTGCCAACTGGCTAAAACATGTATAAAAGTACTCTCAAAAAGTTTACATCTTGACAATTTTGGATTGTTTAAAAAATGTAAAATTCAAAATAAAACATGTTCACCCCGAAGTTGAAAAAATAAGTAGAAAAATATTAACACAATTTCATGTCACATTTTTATGAAACTCATATGAAACATTCGGAACAAATAAAATACGGCTCGAATCTGTTTTCTTTGTTTTCGTGGAGGCACTGTTTGTGGTACCACTCTCTGCATGAAACACACATAATCCACTTTACATGCAGTGAACCATCTTGCATTGCAATTTCATTTGCATTGCAGTGGTCCAGACCTACAGCACAGATAGATGGGTCAGAATGATGCAATAGTTGTACTTCAGTAAAGTACTTGAAAACAGTATCTTCTTTTGCATTGACCTTAATATGAGTTTTTTCGATTGCATTTAAAACTACCTTTAGTTGTTCATCTGTCAACTTTTTTTTGTTGACATCTCTAGTAGAGAATTTAGAATTTTTTACAATATGAACAACCCATGCCCTTCCCTGTTCTGATGTTTCTGGGATTTGAAATTTGTCTTTAGTTAAAAAACTATACAAATGTAAGATGCTGTGAACTCCGCAGTCATCAAAATTGCATTGACGTGGTGCATCTGTAGATAAAATACACTCAATATCATTAGGTGGGAAAAATCCAGCTGTTATATATGCAATCTTGTATATAGTAAGAAGGGCTTCAAACTTGTCATTGTAGTTGTGCAGATGGCCTTTAAGGGAGTCACAAATAATTACTTTTTGTGCTTTAAAAAGAATGAATCCGGTTAAAAAGTGCGAACAACTTCGTTCATGTAAATCAATTGATGGCTTACTTGCCATGTCTACAACCATGGCATCATAATTCAATGCTGCTAACTTATCAAAATACTTTACAGTTGGAACATAAATTTTATGGAAAACTACAGCATAATCACACAGTTCGATAGGTAAAACGGACAATTCATATCCATAGTTGTGAATTAAGCTTTTAAAAGCTTCATCGACAATAAAATTTGACAGCCATTCACCAACATTACATTCTGGGTACTGTTTGATATCTGCCTCCAGTAATGACGAATGAGCTTTTAATGAAAAATCTTCATTTGCTGTGTCATTGGCAGTGATAACTTCAGATGGTGTTTCAAATGAAACATCATTATCTGTTTTGTCAGTATCAGTGTCAATAATGACAATTGGCTCTAGTACACCTGCATTGTACTTTGTTATAGGCGTAGAATGGCAAAACTCTGAGTGGAACGTTTCAATGGGACTGCCTAAATCAAGAGATCGATCATCTTCGTCTCCTGTGTCCATGTAAAGATCATCAAACAAATGATTTTTTGCTTGCAAAGAATCATCTGCCTCCTTATAGCTGAGATCAAGATCTTTTGTGCGTGGACATTTTCGGCCACTTCTGCCTTCTTTGTTGCGTGTTTTTTTTCGTAACACTGATAATTTGTATGTCCGGTCGTCTCGAGTGGGAATGGCTACATTTGTAGCAAAACAAACAGCTAGCATGTGACTACATACACCAGAAGTACCACAGGAACACTGCATAACATTGTTGTCATCATTCCATACAGTGTTGCAAGTAGGTTTGTATGGGGAACGAACCAGAAACCTTCTTGAAACTGAGTCCAAAGAAACAAGATTGTTATTTGCACATAACAATGCCAAGCTTTTATTAGTCATTCTATAATTTGGCAGTTTTTCCGTATTTTCTTTTGGGTGAGGTAGATCACCTTTGATGTGTTTTACGATGTCATCTACCTTTTTACACGTGTCAACAAACCCTAACTCAAAAGTAAATGTTGTTTGCTTTCTCATGTATGTTTTTTTAATTGTGTATTCACCCAAGTTTCTAAATGCTCTGCTGAATTCCCCCAAAAAGTGTCTTTGTAGCTGGAACAAAGCTAAAACCAATGCATCGATTGGCAATTCTTGTCTATTTAATTCTAGTTTAAACAGATTGTGTAAGCTTTCGCATGTGTTTATTGTTGGTCTTTTTTTCTTGAAAGCTGCAAATGCCTTAAAAACATATGCTACACAATGATTTTGCATGTCTTCTTTAATGTGGTTGTCAAAGTATTTTAAAAAGCATTCACTCCATGTTACACGATACTTCTCGTAAAGCTCAGAAAATATTTCAGATGACTCACTGTCAATTAAATTTATCATGTGAGTACTCAATACTTTTAAATCGTCATGTGTTTTCCCCTTGGCTTTTTGAATCCACAGTTGTACATCTCTACGTAGGTGATTACTGCAAATCAGCAATGGAATGCTTGGGAAGTTTTTCCAAACCGCATTGCAAATTGCTGCCTCCCGATCTGTGATGAGTGGAATTTTTTGACAGTTTTTATTTAATAGCAGTTTGGACTCAACAATTTCCATAAATCTCTCATGGATTACACCAAGCTTTTTGTCGTGTAACATAAACAAAACTGGGAAAATTGGATCCTTCTCACATAAAACATTTTTCATCACCAGTGTCGATACGTATATGTCCCCTAGTTCAAACGTTGTGTCGTAACTAATTTGTTGCTCTAAAGTCAATTCTGTATTTGATTCTTTCAATATCTTTTTTGAAAACTGAATCATAATGTCATCACCAATTATCAGGACCAAATTTGGACACATTTCAAAATGATGAATGACATCACCCCATCACTAAAATCATGACTCAAATAATCAACAACAAAACTTTACCTCGCATGAAGCCCTAATTCATGACCATACCTTCCATGCACAGTTCAGATAACTTCTTTGTCTGGAAACAGTGTTGCCAACTCCTCAAAAATTTCACCTAACCGAATAGCAAACATAAACACTAAGTAATAACGAAATTGCCCTCAAAATATACTTTAATCAAATTATAGTCAAAAATATAGTGGAAAATTTCGTTTTTTTAAAATACCTTCATAACCAACACTAGTTGTTAAAACTCAAATCATGACTCAAATAATCAACACAACTCTCCTTACATGAAGCCTTAGTTAATGACCATACCTTCCATGCAGTTCAGATAACTTCTTTCAGAGGAATTGGCAACACTGTTTCCAGACAAAGAAGTTATCTGAACTGTGCATGGAAGGTATGGTCATGAATTAGGGCTTCATGCGAGGTAAAGTTTTGTTGTTGATTATTTGAGTCATGATTTTAGTTTTTAACAGCTAGTGTTGCTTATGAAGGTCATATTTTAGCAGTGATTATTATCAAAGTGTTAAAAAGTTACTAGTGGTGTGCTACCATAGTGCAATGTCAGATCAAGTTGTTATTTTCCAAAGTGGTTCTTTTGGTAAGTTCTATACTACCAGTGAGGCTTTTAAAATCCTGCAAAGGGCACAACTAGGTTTACTTGATGATGTCATTACTCCTCTCCCACCTGTTAAGCCTGATGGTGGCTCATCATATGTTATGAGAGTAAAGAGTGATGATGATTATGATTATCTTTGTGATCAGTGGGGCGTTTGGGTTAATAATAGTTCCAAACAATCTGGCCAAGTAGTAAAAACCTATTACAGGCACAAATTTATGACATATTTCAAAAAAGTAATTTACAAGATGGCACAGCCACCGAGAACTTTTGTGCTTATGCAGTACAAAGGTACAATTGATGACAAACATGTAAAGCCACATGGTAATTCATTACCATCTAGAGAAAGGCCATACACACGAACAACAAAAACTGTCCGTGATGCAATACACAAAAAAGTAACAGAATGGGACCTCAACCCAAGAAAAATATACAATGAAGGAGTAGATGATTATAAGAAAAGTGACTGTGGTAAAGTTCACGAATCAGTGTATGCTCCTAAGGACATTAAACAAGTCAAAAATGCTCGAAGTTTTGAAAGAAACAAAACTAAGCTTCGAAATGATGAAATATTTAGCATTTACGAAATGAGCAAAACTAAAGAACTGGGTGATGTCATTCATCATTTTGAAATGTGTCCAAATTTGGTCCTGATAATTGGTGATGACATTATGATTCAGTTTTCAAAAAAGATATTGAAAGAATCAAATACAGAATTGACTTTAGAGCAACAAATTAGTTACGACACAACGTTTGAACTAGGGGACATATACGTATCGACACTGGTGATGAAAAATGTTTTATGTGAGAAGGATCCAATTTTCCCAGTTTTGTTTATGTTACACGACAAAAAGCTTGGTGTAATCCATGAGAGATTTATGGAAATTGTTGAGTCCAAACTGCTATTAAATAAAAACTGTCAAAAAATTCCACTCATCACAGATCGGGAGGCAGCAATTTGCAATGCGGTTTGGAAAAACTTCCCAAGCATTCCATTGCTGATTTGCAGTAATCACCTACGTAGAGATGTACAACTGTGGATTCAAAAAGCCAAGGGGAAAACACATGACGATTTAAAAGTATTGAGTACTCACATGATAAATTTAATTGACAGTGAGTCATCTGAAATATTTTCTGAGCTTTACGAGAAGTATCGTGTAACATGGAGTGAATGCTTTTTAAAATACTTTGACAACCACATTAAAGAAGACATGCAAAATCATTGTGTAGCATATGTTTTTAAGGCATTTGCAGCTTTCAAGAAAAAAAGACCAACAATAAACACATGCGAAAGCTTACACAATCTGTTTAAACTAGAATTAAATAGACAAGAATTGCCAATCGATGCATTGGTTTTAGCTTTGTTCCAGCTACAAAGACACTTTTTGGGGGAATTCAGCAGAGCATTTAGAAACTTGGGTGAATACACAATTAAAAAAACATACATGAGAAAGCAAACAACATTTACTTTTGAGTTAGGGTTTGTTGACACGTGTAAAAAGGTAGATGACATCGTAAAACACATCAAAGGTGATCTACCTCACCCAAAAGAAAATACGGAAAAACTGCCAAATTATAGAATGACTAATAAAAGCTTGGCATTGTTATGTGCAAATAACAATCTTGTTTCTTTGGACTCAGTTTCAAGAAGGTTTCTGGTTCGTTCCCCATACAAACCTACTTGCAACACTGTATGGAATGATGACAACAATGTTATGCAGTGTTCCTGTGGTACTTCTGGTGTATGTAGTCACATGCTAGCTGTTTGTTTTGCTACAAATGTAGCCATTCCCACTCGAGACGACCGGACATACAAATTATCAGTGTTACGAAAAAAAACACGCAACAAAGAAGGCAGAAGTGGCCGAAAATGTCCACGCACAAAAGATCTTGATCTCAGCTATAAGGAGGCAGATGATTCTTTGCAAGCAAAAAATCATTTGTTTGATGATCTTTACATGGACACAGGAGACGAAGATGATCGATCTCTTGATTTAGGCAGTCCCATTGAAACGTTCCACTCAGAGTTTTGCCATTCTACGCCTATAACAAAGTACAATGCAGGTGTACTAGAGCCAATTGTCATTATTGACACTGATACTGACAAAACAGATAATGATGTTTCATTTGAAACACCATCTGAAGTTATCACTGCCAATGACACAGCAAATGAAGATTTTTCATTAAAAGCTCATTCGTCATTACTGGAGGCAGATATCAAACAGTACCCAGAATGTAATGTTGGTGAATGGCTGTCAAATTTTATTGTCGATGAAGCTTTTAAAAGCTTAATTCACAACTATGGATATGAATTGTCCGTTTTACCTATCGAACTGTGTGATTATGCTGTAGTTTTCCATAAAATTTATGTTCCAACTGTAAAGTATTTTGATAAGTTAGCAGCATTGAATTATGATGCCATGGTTGTAGACATGGCAAGTAAGCCATCAATTGATTTACATGAACGAAGTTGTTCGCACTTTTTAACCGGATTCATTCTTTTTAAAGCACAAAAAGTAATTATTTGTGACTCCCTTAAAGGCCATCTGCACAACTACAATGACAAGTTTGAAGCCCTTCTTACTATATACAAGATTGCATATATAACAGCTGGATTTTTCCCACCTAATGATATTGAGTGTATTTTATCTACAGATGCACCACGTCAATGCAATTTTGATGACTGCGGAGTTCACAGCATCTTACATTTGTATAGTTTTTTAACTAAAGACAAATTTCAAATCCCAGAAACATCAGAACAGGGAAGGGCATGGGTTGTTCATATTGTAAAAAATTCTAAATTCTCTACTAGAGATGTCAACAAAAAAAAGTTGACAGATGAACAACTAAAGGTAGTTTTAAATGCAATCGAAAAAACTCATATTAAGGTCAATGCAAAAGAAGATACTGTTTTCAAGTACTTTACTGAAGTACAACTATTGCATCATTCTGACCCATCTATCTGTGCTGTAGGTCTGGACCACTGCAATGCAAATGAAATTGCAATGCAAGATGGTTCACTGCATGTAAAGTGGATTATGTGTGTTTCATGCAGAGAGTGGTACCACAAACAGTGCCTCCACGAAAACAAAGAAAACAGATTCGAGCCGTATTTTATTTGTTCCGAATGTTTCATATGAGTTTCATAAAAATGTGACATGAAATTGTGTTAATATTTTTCTACTTATTTTTTCAACTTCGGGGTGAACATGTTTTATTTTGAATTTTACATTTTTTAAACAATCCAAAATTGTCAAGATGTAAACTTTTTGAGAGTACTTTTATACATGTTTTAGCCAGTTGGCAACACATTTTTATTGTTCTCAAGTTATGATATAAAAAAAAAACACTTGGTAAAAATCTGATGCTAAATTGTTTTAATATTTTTGTATTTATTCATCTTCCCATTGAACATGTTTTATTTTCTAATTTACATTTTTCAAACAACAACCAACATGTTCAAGTTGTAAACTTTTTAAGAATACTTTAATACATGTATTAGCCAGTTGGCAAGAATTAATTTTTTACTGTTCTCATGTTATAATAAAAACATTTTAAAGAAAGTCACTTCATAAAAATCTGATGTGAAATTGTTTTAATATATTTGTATACATTCATCTTTCTGTTAAACATGTTTCATTTTGTAATTTACATTTTATAAAAATTAACCAACATCTTCAAGTTACAAACTTTTTTAGAATACTTTCATACATGTTTTAGCCAGTTGAAAAAATTTTTTCATTGTTCTCAAGTTACAATAAAAATATGTTAAAATTATCATGTTTGTTTTATTTTTGCTTTTGCCATTTTTCCATCTTTCCATTTTTTGCAAATGTTTTCACTGCATTGCTATGTGTTTGTGTTTTCCATGCCTTTCTGTGTTTGTAAATGTTTTCTGCACTTTTCCGTGTGTTTTTAAACATTTTCTGCCCTTTTCTGTGTGTTTGGATGTGTTTTCCGCACTTTTCCATGTTTGTAATTGTTTTCTGCGCTTTTCCGTGTTTTCCGCGCTTTTCCATGTTTATAATTGTTTTCTGCGCTTTTCCGTGTTTTCTGCGCTTTTCCGTGTTTTCCGCGCTTTTCCATGTTTGTATGTGTTTTCCGTGCTTTTCCGTGTTTGTAATTGTTTTCCGTGCTTTTCCGTGTGTTTGTAATTTTTTTCCGTGCTTTTCCGTGTGTTTGTAATTTTTTCCGCGCTTTTCCGTGTGTTTGTAATTTTTTCCGCGCTTTTCCGTGTGTTTGTAATCGTTTTCCGTGTGTTTATAATAGTTTTCCGTGCTTTTCCGTGTTTGTAATTGTTTTCTGCACTTTTCCGTGTTTTTGTAATCGTTTTCCGTGCTTCTCCGTGTGTTTGTAATTTTTCCAGTGCTTTTCCGTGTGTTTGAATGTGTTTTCCGCGCTTTTCCGTGTGTTTGAATGTGTTTTCCGCGCTTTTCCGTGTTTGTAATTGTTTTCCGCGCTTTTCCGTGTTTGTAATTGTTTTCCGCGCTTTTCCGTGTGTTTGTAATTGTTTTCCGCGCTTTTCCGTGTGTTTGTAATTGTTTTCCGCGCTTTTCCGTGTTTGTAATTGTTTTCCGCGCTTTTCCGTGTGTTTGTAATTGTTTTCCGCACTTTTCCGTGTGTTTGTAATTGTTTTCCTCGCTTTTCCGTGTGTTTGTAATTGTTTTCCTCGCTTTTCCGTGTGTTTGTAATTGTTTTCCGCGCTTTTCCGTGTGTTTGTAATTGTTTTCCGCGCTTTTCCGTGTGTTTGAATGTGTTTTCCGCGCTTTTCCGTGTGTTTGTAATTGTTTTCCGCGCTTTTCCGTGTTTGTAATTGTTTTCCGCGCTTTTCCGTGTGTTTGTAATTGTTTTCCGCGCTTTTCCGTGTGTTTGTAATTGTTTTCCGCGCTTTTCCGTGTGTTTGTAATTGTTTTCCGCGCTTTTCCGTGTTTGTAATTGTTTTCCGCGCTTTTCCGTGTGTTTGAATGTGTTTTCCGCGCTTTTCCGTGTGTTTGAATGTGTTTTCCGCGCTTTTCCGTGTGTTTGTAATTGTTTAATGCGCTTTTCCGTGTGTTTGTAATTGTTTTCCGCGCTTTTCCGTGTGTTTGTAATTGTTTTCTGCGCTTTTCCGTGTTTGTAATTGTTTTCCGCGCTTTTCCGTGTTTGTAATTGTTTTCCGCGCTTTTCCGTGTGTTTGTAATTGTTTTCCGCGCTTTTCCGTGTGTTTGTAATTGTTTTCCGCGCTTTTCCGTGTGTTTGTAATTGTTTTCCGCGCTTTTCCGTGTGTTTGTAATTGTTTTCCGCGCTTTTCCGTGTGTTTGTAATTGTTTTCCGCGCTTTTCCGTGTGTTTGAATGTGTTTTCCGCGCTTTTCCGTGTGTTTGTAATTGTTTTCCGCGCTTTTCCGTGTTTGTAATTGTTTTCCGCGCTTTTCCGTGTGTTTGTAATTGTTTTCCGCGCTTTTCCGTGTGTTTGTAATTGTTTTCCGCGCTTTTCCGTGTGTTTGTAATTGTTTTCCGCGCTTTTCCGTGTGTTTGTAATTGTTTTCCGCGCTTTTCCGTGTGTTTGTAATTGTTTTCCGCGCTTTTCCGTGTGTTTGAATGTGTTTTCCGCGCTTTTCCGTGTGTTTGTAATTGTTTAACGCGCTTTTCCGTGTGTTTGTAATTGTTTTCCGCGCTTTTCCGTGTGTTTGTAATTGTTTTCTGCGCTTTTCCGTGTTTGTAATTGTTTTCCGCGCTTTTCCGTGTTTGTAATTGTTTTCCGCGCTTTTCCGTGTTTGTAATTGTTTTCCGCGCTTTTCCGTGTGTTTGTAATTGTTTTCCGCGCTTTTCCGTGTGTTTGTAATTGTTTTCCGCGCTTTTCCGTGTGTTTGTAATTGTTTTCCGCGCTTTTCCGTGTGTTTGTAATTGTTTTCCGCGCTTTTCCGTGTGTTTGTAATTGTTTTCCGCGCTTTTCCGTGTTTGTAATTGTTTTCCGCGCTTTTCCGTGTGTTTGTAATTGTTTTCCGCGCTTTTCCGTGTGTTTGTAATTGTTTTCCGCGCTTTTCCGTGTGTTTGTAATTGTTTTCCGCGCTTTTCCGTGTTTGTAATTGTTTTCCGCGCTTTTCCGTGTGTTTGTAACTGTTTTCCGCGCTTTTCCGTGTGTTTGTAATTGTTTTCCGCACATTTCCGTGTTTGAATGTGTTTTCCGCGCTTTTCCGTGTGTTTGTAATTGTTTTCCGCGCTTTTCCGTGTTTGTAATTGTTTTCCGCGCTTTTCCGTGTTTGTAATTGTTTTCCGCGCTTTTCCGTGTGTTTGTAATTGTTTTCCGCGCTTTTCCGTGTTTGTAATTGTTTTCCGCGCTTTTCCGTGTGTTTGTAATTGTTTTCCGCACTTTTCCGTGTGTTTGTAATTGTTTTCCGCGCTTTTCCGTGTGTTTGTAATTGTTTTCCGCGCTTTTCCGTGTGTTTGTAATTGTTTTCCGCGCTTTTCCGTGTGTTTGTAATTGTTTTCCGCGCTTTTCCGTGTGTTTGTAATTGTTTTCCGCGCTTTTCCGTGTGTTTGTAATTGTTTTCCGCGCTTTTCCGTGTGTTTGAATGTGTTTTCCGCGCTTTTCCGTGTGTTTGTAATTGTTTTCCGCGCTTTTCCGTGTTTGTAATTGTTTTCCGCGCTTTTCCGTGTGTTTGTAATTGTTTTCCGCGCTTTTCCGTGTGTTTGTAATTGTTTTCCGCGCTTTTCCGTGTGTTTGTAATTGTTTTCCGCGCTTTTCCGTGTGTTTGTAATTGTTTTCCGCGCTTTTCCGTGTGTTTGAATGTGTTTTCCGCGCTTTTCCGTGTGTTTGAATGTGTTTTCCGCGCTTTTCCGTGTGTTTGTAATTGTTTAACGCGCTTTTCCGTGTGTTTGTAATTGTTTTCCGCGCTTTTCCGTGTGTTTGTAATTGTTTTCTGCGCTTTTCCGTGTTTGTAATTGTTTTCCGCGCTTTTCCGTGTTTGTAATTGTTTTCCGCGCTTTTCCGTGTGTTTGTAATTGTTTTCCGCGCTTTTCCGTGTGTTTGTAATTGTTTTCCGCGCTTTTCCGTGTGTTTGTAATTGTTTTCCGCGCTTTTCCGTGTGTTTGTAATTGTTTTCCGCGCTTTTCCGTGTGTTTGTAATTGTTTTCCGCGCTTTTCCGTGTGTTTGAATGTGTTTTCCGCGCTTTTCCGTGTGTTTGTAATTGTTTTCCGCGCTTTTCCGTGTTTGTAATTGTTTTCCGCGCTTTTCCGTGTGTTTGTAATTGTTTTCCGCGCTTTTCCGTGTGTTTGTAATTGTTTTCCGCGCTTTTCCGTGTGTTTGTAATTGTTTTCCGCGCTTTTCCGTGTGTTTGTAATTGTTTTCCGCGCTTTTCCGTGTGTTTGAATGTGTTTTCCGCGCTTTTCCGTGTGTTTGAATGTGTTTTCCGCGCTTTTCCGTGTGTTTGTAATTGTTTAACGCGCTTTTCCGTGTGTTTGTAATTGTTTTCCGCGCTTTTCCGTGTGTTTGTAATTGTTTTCTGCGCTTTTCCGTGTTTGTAATTGTTTTCCGCGCTTTTCCGTGTTTGTAATTGTTTTCCGCGCTTTTCCGTGTGTTTGTAATTGTTTTCCGCGCTTTTCCGTGTGTTTGTAATTGTTTTCCGCGCTTTTCCGTGTGTTTGTATGTGTTTCCGCGCTTTTCCGTGTGTTTGTATGTGTTTCCGTGCTTTTCCGTGTGTTTGAATGTGTTTTCTGTGTGTTTGTATGTGTTTTCCGTGCTTTCCCGTGTTTTGTATTGCCTATAGTGGCCTAATATTTATTTTTCCGCGCGTTTCCGTCAGTTTCCATCCGTTTCCGTGTTTTAGTCTGACCCATTTTTTTTTTAGAATTTTTTTTTATCTTTTGGTGGTTTTTGTGGGTGGAACTTGGTATTATTTTTCTTAAGGTGGTTTTTTAAAAAAGGTAGCCTCTCCTCCGATTGATTATGTTGTCTTTCAGGTACAAAATAAAGAGAAACTTGAATGTGTTTTAGAAACTAGAAGGGTAACTCAATATCTTAAAGGTAAATTTCATGTGGATATCTTTCAAAATATAAGCGTTTTACGTCAGTTTGAAAATGACACCAACTTTTTTTTTTAAACTGACGATACTTTTTAAATTGTTTTTAAAAAGTTTATTTTGAAAGATAACAGTCTGAAAATAAGGTATAAGTTAGAATACGGGACCATGGCTGTCGCAAACACCAAACACGCGCAAGAAACGCGTGCAAAAGTTAGAATTGACATGGAGGTCTATGGCATTTTAAAGACTTTTTTTTTGTCTTCCTATGCATTGGAGGCATGATGTGGGGTCTCTGGGAGTTTGGCACAAAAATCGAAAGGAGTGGAGGAAACCCTTAAGGCCGACCCTGCATATTGCAGGAAAAGGTGCAGGAAATGATGATGATGATTTTTTCCTGTGCGTTGTATGGGTGGGATCATCCCTTAACCTAGGAAAGGTTGGGTTACGGTAAGTTAGTATAGGTAACAAACCTATACTAACCTACCGTAACCCAACCTTGAGGGCGGATTTACCAAAAGGACCATAGAAATAGAACTGCATTCTATTTTTGGGTGGTATTTCAGCGTGTGTGATTCGTCCCTTTGTTCGCACAACATTAGCGAGGCGTAAGTTAGACGACTGTTATAGATACATTTACTATAAATCGGGAATGCCCTTTTTGTAGACCAATTAACAGCCATAACGTTCTGGTTTGAAAATGTACTATACATGGCTTTGCAAGTGGACTTGACAAGGCGATTTGGTTCGAATGTTCAGATAGATCTATCGAATGCTTTGTTGAAGTCCATGTGGAAGGCGACTTATGCTTATATAGGAAGTGTGGTTAATGACTTGAAATGACCTTGAATAAGTGAGTTTCGATTGAAAATGCCTTCTGTCATTCATTATCTACGACGACAATTTTATTTTGCTCATCGCGTGAGGGTCTGGTTACGATTCTTAGGACGAAGTCCGGCACAAACGGCAGCACGGAATAATGAGATCAACATGACGTCATAGTAAGCATTGCATGATGATTCAAGACGTTGGCTGTGACATCATTTTTGACGTCACTATTCCATATTGCAGTTTGTAGAGCTCTAACTTAGTCGTAAAAGATCATAATTACATTTAGGTTCTGATAACGTTTCCGTTCCATGTATTCAGGTTATAGTTAACCAGAGCAATTATCACTTGAAATTCAGGACAAAGGGGTTGTTTTTGCTTTTATTTAATTTTACACAAAATCTGAATTTTGTTTTTCAAAATTCAAAAAAAAAAAAATGGAAACTTTGACAGTTGACCCGTTTTTTTAACTTTTGAACCCTCCTTGCAGGGTTCCAACTGGGAAACATTTCAAGTTGATGATTAAGTTAGTGTTTTTGTTAAATTTTAATTGTATTTTCATGATATGAAACCCAATTAGCAAATATATTTCAGCTATTTTATATAGCAGTGAACCGTGGCAGCTAGCTCTTCACCCATGCCAGTATTTTCAGTTATATAAATGAGCTATAAACTAAAGTGTTGAATTCAAAGAGCACTTTTTCAAATGATTATTACTTGTGATAAAAGTGATCTGATAAGTGACTTTTGCTCAGATTATGGCTAATCTTCACACGCTAAAGTTTAAACATGGATTTTCATAGCAACGTATCACGTATGTTTTGTGATAGGAATAGACTATGACAATTTTCGCGTCTAGCATTTTTCTTATGAAGTCGATGGCGCTCATCTAGCGCCAGATTAAATAAGCAGTTAACGGATTAAACGCCAATTGGAAGAAACACCAAATTAAAGAGATTTTAGCCAAAGTTATATTAGTGCGGCGCGCAGTAAGGCTCCTCCTCAATCTAGAAAACTGATTATTAATAAATATAAACATGGTGCTAATCTAGCGCTAGATTAAATAAAAAGCCAAATTAAATAAATGCTGAATTGAATAAACGCCAAACTATTTAATCGCCAAATTAAAGATGCGTCTTCAAGATTTTAGCCAAAGTTATATTAGTGCGGCGCGCAATAAGGCTCCACAAACGGAGTCAAAATTGAATAAACGCCAAAAGGAATAAGCGTCAAATAAACGCCAAACTAAAAAAAAAAACGCCCAAAATGGCTGCTATTCCGTTTTCTCGAGCAGTTTTACATGTTCACCTGGCAGCAAACTGTTATTAGCAGTCATTCATTCGAATCTTCGAAAATGAAAAGCTGTTTTCAATATTTATTGTTCGACAATTTCCGAGTGAAAAACAGTTTTTTTTTTTTTGCATATAGATCTGTATATTTGTGTTTTAATTTTCATTAGGATGTTATTTGGCACGTTTTAAAGGCAGAGGAGGAGGGGAGTTAAAATGAGGATCGACTTTTCATGATTTTTGGGGCGGTGGATGGAGATTAATGACGCCTAATTTGAATAATAATTATTCCATTATAAAACGATCAACAAATTGCTTATTCTCACGCAATTCCTCCTCTTCTTCCTTCGCGTCATATCATCATCATCGTCATCGTCATCGTTATTTGAATTTACATAATTTGACTTATTTGCTCAAATACGCTGCTCGTTGCTTTAAATAAAAATCATTAGAATTGACTGACCCGTTGGTCCTCTTCTCTATACTTGTAATAATAATAGTGTGAAGTGCTATGCGAGGGAGGATCATTCAGCTAATATCGTAGAACTCTTGAGTTTGAAATCCCTTTTTAAGTGTTTTCGAAACTAGAAGAGTAAATGTTATGACATGCAGAAACTTTCATGTTGAATAAACCTTTGATCCTTGTTTAAAAGTGACCCAAGTTTGAAGTAATTGTAGCCTCGTTTTCATTAGTTCAAAATAAGTATTGGCCTAATATATAAAGCTATTGGCTACCAAGCAAAATGAATGTAAATGAATGAAGCCCCCCCCCCCCCCGCCCATTAGGACGAAAGTGCGGCCCAGTACAAGCTCTGCAGAAAGTCTGGAACTTCTTGATAGCTACTCGTCCACTGTAGGTCGGTGCCGCGCCGCGTCACCGACCTAGTGTGCGAGCAGCCTTTATAAATTTAATTTATTAAATATTTCAAAACTGTCATAGGTTATTGAGCCAATAAAAACAAGTTATTATCATATGATTTTTACTATCAGTCTATCAATAATAGTTCAATTTTGAAGGGAAAAACGAAAAGTAAGACTTTGAAATTGTTAATATAAAAATTTCATTTCTAAACAAAATGCGAGCATAAAAATAGCCTTAAGTGATACCATTTTTACTCTTCTAGTTTCTAAAACTTTTTAATTTCTTGTTAACAAAAACACGCCTATAGACACTCCTTTTAAAAATGTCTGCCTCTCGTTTTGTGGATCATTTTCTTCTGAGACATGAAGGGAGGGAGGGAGGGGGGTGATTGGGGTTTGTAAAAGATAGGGGTGAGAATTTGGAACGATATTTTTATGGTGTGTCTTATGGGAAGTGATACATTAAACTTAAATAAAGATGTCATATCTTGAAGTAAATACAGAAACAAGAAACAAATACACAACATGCTGACAAGTACATTTTCTATAAAAAAAAGAGTATAAAATTCATATCACAAGTGTCAGCAAACAGTAGCCTCCATGTATTACTGTGTTAATATCAAGGGTTTCTGCCCTGTTTTTCTTCCTTTTTTCTTTGAGATCATCATTTCTGAGAAAGATTAGTTTCAAATGAACAAAACACACTGAAAGATAAAATGTTAATATTTTAATTAGTAATCGTAATGAAAGAAAAAAAAACCAAGAGAGAAAGTCTTTTGAGAATTTTTTTTATCATTCTAAAAAAAAAGACAGCTGTGTGTGTTTAATTTTAATGGGTTGACATGGAAAATGCAAAAATGCGTGAAATTGATTTAAATTGAAATCGAACTTGATCTTTTTTCTCTCTCTCTCATAATATATTATTATAACCCCTAACCCAATGAATGAATGAATAAGGGGGGGGGGAATGATGACATTCATTATGTTACAATCGACCTTTTCTTTTGTGGGGACAGCTGTGACGTATTATTATTACTCTTATGAATGACATGAAGCGTATCATTTCATTACATAATATCTGAAAGCTTTTGTATTATATAGGATACACTTTGCTTTATATAATAATATCTATACTAACTTGTATATAAGATATTATATGGCTTAGAAATAAAGTCACAAGATTGTTTCATGAAAGCACAGCCAGGTGTCGCAACAACAACAACAAAATTAGATGTCAAAATCTTTGAAAAAGCAATAATCTTGTACATTTTGGGTATATAGACCCTATAGGATATTGTTTACCAATACAGCAATTCCATATGTGGAGAGAGGCTTATAGGTAGGTAGGTAGGTGGCTTCTCTGAAATTGATACTTTTTGAAGAGAACAATGTGATATTTTTGGCATTATTGACCTCACATTCTCTCATTCTTTATCTTTTTATATATATTATTATAGGTTTTATAGGCAAAGGTAGTAGTAGTAGTAGTAGCAGCCGTGTTTATTGTGTTTTGTGTGTGATCTTATTATACATTTGGGTTCGATGTCTAGACTTTCATAGAGAAAGAGAGAGAGAGATACAATCCATTGTAAAAACAGTGAAACTCCGAAGAAGCTCCTCTGATGGATACTTTTGTTGCTATGGATTTGTTTTTGCATTGATTCAATCCTCTCTCGCTCTCTTTCTTTGTAATAATATTTGCAGACAGACTGCAACTGCAAAAAAAAAGTGAGATTCTTACATCACTATTATATTAAAAGTTACTGTTGTTTTAAACTTATCACTTTTTTTTGAGGTTTGTGGTTACATTTGATGGAGTTTAAAGAGACCTAAATAAAGCCCATAACATGGTATGGTAGTAGAGTATTTTGGAAAAAGCCCAGACTTTGGACTGGAAGAGGAAGTCCATGAGTTTTGTGTTTGGTTGGCTTGTTGTGCCTTATGGACCTGGTGGGGTTTTTTTTTCAAAAGCTAAGCCAATTTACTTTGTCTGCTTTTTGGGGCCTTATGGGCTTTGTGGACCTGGTGATCTTAATTGGCTTGGTGGGGTTGAATTCACTCTATAAAACTATTAAAAAGTTTTGTAGGCTTGGCTTGGTTGGGCTTAAATTTATTTTTACAAAATGTAGGTCTCTAAATGTGTAGTTAATGTAATCTTTTATCTGGTTCATTCAGGAAAGGTTTAAGTAGTAAGTTTTATGTTAAATATGATAACTAATGGTTGCTATTAAATGGTTGGTCCAATTTGTATAGTAAAACTTAGCAAATTGAGATGGATTTGCAATGATTAAAATGTTTAGTGGATTTGGGGGGGTTGGGGATTAATAAGACCTAGTTTTGTACTCCACCTTCTTCTTTCTCATTATCTTCTCTAGGCTAATATTTACACTTGTTCCCATTCCACCTAATTTGCTACCGTTTATCATTTTCTTTAAATACAGTTACAGTTTGTCTATGTTTGAAATTTAAAAATAAAGTAGATTTAATCGCATTTTATGTGTGCGGAATTTTATTTAGGGCAATAGTATAGTTTACCTGTTTTAAAGTCAAAGTGGAAAATCAGTCATTCTGCATATATATATATTGAGCAAAAGGTAGTGTTTAGGCATTATGAATAATGTCAAAGTTGATAGGAAATCATTTTTGGCAATGAACGAAAATGCCCATAACAAACCAGTGTCTTCATTTGGTTTTAGATTGAAGACATTTTGTATAAATTGAACTAAAGTTTTGCTTTTATTTCCTACCGGCTTTTTTTTTGTGGGGGGGGGGGGGTTGTACCTTGACTACTCTAGTATACATTGAACTTAGTTGAACCTGTAATCAGTTTGAAGGGTGGGGTTTGAATGCTAGAATCCAGACTAGGTTTGTTGTACATTGTGTTTGTTTATTCAAGTTTTTTTTTTCACTGGGACTCTGACAAAAATGGCTTCCGAGCACGCACACCTCATTATTTAAGATCATTGCACAGAAAGAAAGAAAGAAAAAGTGACTCAAGAGTATTTTTAGTAGCCAGAGGGCGCTATTTATTCAAAGAATAATAATGTTACCACAAACTACTTCATGTGTCTTTTAACTTTACATTATACAACATGATGAAGATGTTTAAAAATGGAATATTGTTTGGTGTTATTGTTTCTGTAGGTCCAATGTGTATGATCGATCTGACTGGTGCTGATGATGACGTTGACGAGTATGGATTTTCGTTGGTCCTGGTCCACTTCTTCTTCTTCTTCCTCCTTCTTCAATGTACGAGCTGTTTTTGTCCACGCATTGGTGTTTCTTCTGGTTGTCTTTAACTGGACACTGATTGTCATCTCAGCTGATGGAGGTAAGAACACACGCGCACACAGTATTGAAAAAAGGGGTTTTGACCCATTTTTTTTTTTTTAGAATTGTACAAATTCTTGAATCCCTGTACTTTTTCAAGGTTTTGGGGGCTTCTAGGGCCAATTGAGCGCTCCTGAGGCATTTTTAGACTTTTTAGAGCATTTGAATATTTTTCGACTTTTGGCCGTTTTTTAGGGGGCGGGGGTTTAGGATGTTGAGTAACATCCTGTAATTTTCTTATAAAGTTTTTTTTTTATCTTTTTGTAATCTTAAACATATGACAGTACCATGTAAGACAAAATGATTTTTTTTAAGAAAGAAGTGGTCCTAAATGGTGTGGTAGTGTTGGTTGGTGTGGATAATGGTTTTTCTTCCATTATAGATTTTATTCTTAATTAAGGCCATGTTTCCACTTTACAAAAATTCTTAAACTGAAAATTTCAACAGGAGAAACATGGCAGCTTTAGTATGGTGAAATTTGCTAGTTCATTTCTATTAAGTTGGGCAATATATATTATATATTAGGAGAAAAGGAATTCCATATGAGAGTAGAGTCGTGGTCCACATACTCACTATAATGGTTTGCTTCATTGTATTAGGTCAATTGAAGTGAGAAACCCCCTACCCGCTCTGACTAAACTAGAAATTGTGGCTTTCTCATCAATGTCTACATTAAAATGGCGTTATTTGGACTTTTAAATTTAGCATACAGCTAATTAAGGTGATTTAAATTATCTGAAATGAGGAATAATTAAATGAAATGCTAAAATGGAAAACTGGCCAAAATCAAACCTTTTAGAACCACCCTCACAAATAGAAAAGTTGAAATTATTCAACTTTAAACCTAATTTTTGGGCAATTAATTGTGATTTTCCAGTTACAAAAAAAAAAGCCGTTTCACCCTCATTTTTGTTAAGTAAAAACAGGGCCAAAAAGAGAATTTTGTTATTTTTTCTCCATCTTGTCAAAATATGTCAGTAGTTTAAAAAGCAGAAAAAAAATTAAGAAAAGAGTTCGTCTAAATAATTTTGTAATCTGATATAGGAGGAGGAGGAGGCTTTTTTTCGGTTATTGTGTTGAAAAGAAGTGGACATCAGTCACAGTGTTGACTTTTTGTGTATAGGGGCTATTTCATGGTCACTTCTTATTTTAAGAAAAAAAAAAAAAGACTGACCAGTTCGTTCCTCGTTCTCCTTCAGGTGGTCTGTTCTTTCACATGATGATAAAAAAGGTGCTGACCAATTATGACCGGACAATGAAGAAGAAATATTGATGTACTTATTTCTGTCCACCAGTCTATACAGAATTAAGGGGGAGGGAGGTTTTTTTTTTAAAAAAAAGCTGGACTCCATGATGAGGTTGATCTTGACTAGAAAGGCTGGGAGGGGAGAAGTTAAGAGGGAGAGGGTCCAGATTAGAAGTGATTGACAGATGGTTTAGATGGACGCACATCCATAATATATCTAAGCCTAAAGGTAGGTGAGGTCAACTTGGGTTTTATTTTTCGCCTGATTTCAATTTTGGCGTGAGGTGTGTGTACATAATTATAGACCCTTTTTTCATTTTCTGCTTGTTCAGAATGTTTGGCCCTCTTCCCCCCCCCCCCCTCCTCCTCCTCCTCTTCTTTCTTTCCCCTCCCTTATTTTTCGCCACTTGTCCTCTTTTTTTGGACACTGGACACTCCTCAGTCTTCACTATAGGTGAGTGTGGACTGTGGACAAACAAATGGACATTCGTCATTTGTGGGGTAAGAAATCTGAAAAGTGGAGACTTCCTTGGTTACAATGGTTACAGCTGGTAAAGGTACCCATAAGACATACCTGAGATGGAAAGAGAGAGATATAAAAAGGTAGAGAGGGGGAGAGGACATTTGGGTTGTAAATGGACTTCTATTGTGTTTAAGGAGGGGCCTGAAGGAACACAAAACTCCCCTCAAAAGAATGGTGTTCCTTAAAAATGGTGAGTTTGAAGGGAGGAGAAAAACGTTTTTACTTTTTTTTTTCAGATTCGTAATACGTTTTGTGTAACAATATAAAATACACAATGGTGAATGGAGGAGGCTGCCTGTTGTTAAAATAGATATATTTTTTTCTTGAGTGAATTTGGGAAATCTTTTAAACTGAAACATTTTGTTGTTCTTTGGGCGAAAGAAACAGTTTGGAAGTCAAAAAAAAAAAAGAGAGAGAAAAAGTGTCCTTTCAAGTTTCAAAAGTGACTTCTTCAAATAATATTTCTTTCTTTTTTCACTTAAAATTTCTTTTGAGTGTTTTGAAGAATTGAAAGTTTCATTTTCTTATTTTGCAACAATCGTAAATCAAACGATTTTAAAAAGGATATATTTGGGTGATTTTTCTTTTTATTTTGTTAGCAAAAAATACATTCATAAAGAAATAAAAGAAGCTTCTTGTTCTATTTCTTTTATGATGTTATTGTATGAAAATTTCTGAGGAAGTTTTCGATTTTAAGTCATTCTTTAACTCTACAATAAAACTGTTTATTATTCATAGAATGGAGTGGGAGGTTGGGGGAGGGGGCGGCGGCGGCGGCCGGGCGCACAAAATCAGTTCCATCATAAGCAAAAGATGGCGCTAAATGAGCGCCAACTGGAGCAATTGCCAAATAGAATCAGCACCAAATTCAACAAACTCCAAATTGAATAATGGTTGTAATAAATACAGGCCAATTAACCATTTTTGTTTTACTGCAAACTGAAGTCGAAGGTGGTTGGGCCGTTGTTTCAATGTAAATTTTATGGAATGACTCAAGGTGGGGTTGGTTTTGACTACAACCCGACTTCAAATTTCGAAGTTGAAAAGTAGTCCAAAGAATGGCATGTGTGTCTGGAGCCTAAGCGCCAAATTTAACCAAAACGCCAAACTTGAGTAAAAGCCAAAAATTTGGCGCTTATTTAGTTGCCTCTTTAAAAAAAGGGAAACTCCATTTGACACTTGAACTTCAACTTTTGATCCATCTGAAGAAGATTCCAATAATAAATAATAGAAGGTATCTTCTTGCGCAGAGAGGGTTCAAGTGCCAAGTTTCGTTCTTGAACTTTTTTATATGGATGTGGACACCTGTTTTGTTTTAATAGGGCGGGGAGGGGTGGACAGTTTCAACTTATCACCTGTCGATTTTGTCTATTGGTCATTTGGTCAAAAAAAAAAAAAAAGAAACACAATAAAATTGGAATGATGATGATATGTTGCTTTTCAAATAACATTATTTGTTTGGTCTCTTTTTCTGTTTCTAATCCTCTCCTCGAATCTCTTTTGCTCCTAATCTGCACGTCATGAAAAACAATGACTTCTTTTTTTTCTTTCTAATCAGTAATCACCTTTCTTTCTTTTTTTCTGATGATTAAGAAAGCACAACAATCATCATCATCATCACCTGCGGGAAGTTCAAACCAAGGTTCCCCCCATTTTCTAAATTCTAAACGGTGTTAGTTATGGAGCACGTAATTAGGGATCTTTTTCACTGTATTTTTAGTAGACTGACGACGACCTCTTTCCATCTCCCCCCTCCCCCTTTTCTTCCTTATAAAAGTTCCAAAACAGTTAACTAAATAGAAAATTAGTTTTACACAAGTTTATTTTTTTTTTCCTCAAAAATATTTAAAGATCTTTAAATTTGAATTCATTTTCTTTGATGATGGAAAAAAGGGGGTGGGGTAGGAGGAGCGAAAACCCATATGGGAATTGGAATCCAAATGTGTGTTTTTTGATATCATTTGTTTGGTTGTGGTCAGAATACAATTGAAGGGTGGTGGGTGGGTAGGTAGGGGCGGCCTTCTTTCCCACTGGCCACACCTCTTCAATTAACCTCTCATTTTGTTGCTTTTGAGCTCTTAATTATCATTATTATAGGAGAAAAGAAGTTGGTTTTTTATAAACTAAACTCAAATTCAACTAATCAATTAACATGTTTTTTTTAAAAGAAGTCCATCTTGTTGTTGGCTCCATTGAGTCTATATCCTACTTATTTGGAGGGGATTTTTTGGGGGGTATTTGGACTAGATATAATTACAATACAGTAACTACTTTTTTTTAAAAAAGAAAAAAGGTGTGATTTTTCCTTTACTTTAGGGCTCACAACTTAATGCTAAGTTTTGTCTCATAAGCTGGTTTTAAAGTGTAAACGTCACGAGAATTCAGATTACTCTGTCTTTTCAGGTGCAAAAAATGGAAGAGAAACTTGAATGTGTTTTAGAAACTAGAAGAGTAACCTAAATCTTAAGGATAGTTTCATGTTGATGATATCTTTCACAATAAGCTTATATGATTAGGCTTAGGCGCGCACTATAAACATTGATGGATCTACGCCAGGGGCCCCCCACATTTTTAGGGGGCCCTAAAGACACAATGCAAAGTATTGTGTAGTTATTAAGAGATACTAGCCTGAAAATAATAACAATGTCTTAAAAATTTAAAACAGTGTATTTTTATTATATGCTACAAACAGCATTTATAAATGTTATTAAGATTTTTTTTAAAAAGGGCCCCAAAAAGACCTCAAGACTCAGAGCACTGAAAAAGCTAGATCCGCCGCTGACTAGTCATTGGTAGTTTTGAAAAATATAAAACATGAAAGATGACTTAAGTCTTCTAGTTACTAACACTTAATTTCTTCTTAGTATTGATTGCTCTTCTGAAACGCAGAAAATAACCAGAATTCAAGAATATCAGTTCTTACTAAAGAAAATCTCTGGCAATTTTTGTTCATTTTTATCGTTTTTTTTCTCCCCCTTTCTACTTGTATTGTTGTTCGTTTGTATTGTTCTTTGCGTTGAAGACATCACGTTATGAACTTTCCCCTTTTATTCTGACATGGGGCGGGAAAGGGGGGGGGGGGGGGGGATAATGTTTCCGATCTACGGGTGAATGAGGAGAGAGAGATTTGTTTATTTAATGTTAATGTCAGCAATAAAGTCTCAATTCATCTCCAGGTAAGATATATATTATAATAATAACAATAAGACATTTAAAAAAAAATGAGAAAGATATTTTTCTTGCGAGTGAGTGGTGTGTGGAGTGTCTTTGGAAGTTGTTTGTTTCTCTTGATATTTTGACATTGGTTGTCAACGGTGGTCTTCGGTTGAATAACTGACCACATACTGTTTTATTTCCGTCCAGTTTTGCTTGAGAAAATAGCTAAAAACTTAAAAAGTATTCTGTTAACGTGTATGGCCTTACATTCTAAAAAGTGGGGAAGGCAAGGCACTTTTTTTTTGTTTGGTTTGGTTTTTTTTTCTGTCCGTTTACTTTTGACATTTCCTCCCCTTCTTTGTTAAGTTTATATTTGAATTTGAACTCATCCTATATCTGGACACTGTGACTCCAAAATGACGTTAAATCGCCTTTTTAGAACGACCTCTTCAGTATCTACCTGCCACACCAGTGTAAATCCTGTCATCGTGGCATTACGTTTTCAGTAACGTATGCACGGAGGGTGTAATTAGTTTGTCAGAATATTAGAGAAATGATTTTAATACTAAAGGCCAAACGTTTCCATGAAATACGTGTGAATCGCCTAATTACTAATGAGCAGGGCTCGGATTTTTATGCAATATTTCAAGCAAATGTTTCTTAATTTGTGGCTCAAGTGCCAATTGTGAAGTAATCATCATCATTATTTTGGAGCAGGTGCAATTAGGCTTTTTTTCTAATCAAGAAAGGCTAGTTAGAGGCTAGATGTTTGGTTACTATCAGTTTTTTTTTTTTTGCTTCTAAACAAATTGTTGATCTAAACGCAATTGTTACTTTGAATTGGCCCAAATTGGGGGCCACAAATGGAAAAAAAAACTACTTGATGTTGCATAAAAATCCGAGTTTTGGTAATGAACAATGACAAATTTAGACAATTTGGTTTCAGGCTCATGCACAGAAATACCTGAAATACGTCCGCTTTTCATTAGTATTAACTTTCGAATCTGGAATGCCACACCATAATTGAAGACAATGGGTGTCTTGAAAGCTTCTATTGGAACATATTGCACGAAATTACCTGTTGTACGAGGCTCGGTTGTTCGAGGCGTTCAAAAATGCATTGTTGCATTCTTTATAGGCTCCTATAGAAAACCCTCAAAACTAAATGAAATTGCTCACTTTGCTTAAGCATCAATCACTTCAAAATTAAGAATTCCGCACCGGAATTGAAGAAGTTGTCGTCTTGCAATCTTCACTGAAAACGTATTGCACAATTTTTTTTTTCTATCAAAGATGACATTTATAATATGAATTAAAAACGAAATGCAATTATGTACGTTTATTATTCATTAGATTTGAATCTATTACATGGTCAAGTTGGCATTTATCCCATTTCTTCTCTTGTATTATGTGTGTGTTCACCTTTATTACATGAAGGTTTCCATGGATACCTGAAATTGGATGAAACTGACTGGTCATTGTGGTCAGCAATGGTGACTTATTGGTTTTAAATACAGTATCAGAGTATTTATTTGGTGCGGGATATCTCCTCGCGACGTGTAAATGGAGTGTGTGTGTGTGTATTTTTCTATGGATGAGTGAGTGATAAACATGTGTCGTGACTTATGATGAGTTGACAGACAAAACAGCTGTTGTCCTTGTGTCTCTCTCGACGTGGAATCAACCTACGATATTTCTATGTACACGTTACGTATACACAATATATTTTTTTTTAAAAAAAACCCTTTTCTTGCTTGTGAAACAGTTGGTAACTGTTTCTCTGGCTGTGTCCGGAAACTAAAACTTATTTCTTTAGGATGTAAAGAATATCAGAATGATTGCTTTCTCCGCCTCATACATACATTTTTTTTTTAAAAAGAAAAGTATAATTATCCGGATGTGCTCGAGTTCGCCATTTCGTACTCAAATGTGAGGTTATGAAAAGCTCTAATATGAAAGGAGGAGGAGGCCATGATGTTCAAACATGGCGTCTACGTTTACACATTTTTTACAATCTTACCCAAGATAAATATACAGAGATAACTCAACTAAGTGCTCTTTCTATGGAGCCTTTGGTGCCCATATCCTCTTGAGTGTGGCTGATAGAGGGCGCAAACTGTACTTAGTGCTACAGTTACAATGTGATTTAAGGAACATACAAAAATGGCTTACATTTTAAGGCAAGATGGCTTCCTTCTAGCTTCAAAAAGCAGACGATTCTTTATGCACTTTTGGTGTTTTCTTTTCTAACATGAGGAATTGCTTTATTTTTTATATAAATTTATATTGGTCTTATCTTCACAATGAAGCAACGTTGCCATATTTAAAATATTGAGTTTTCTCGAGAAAAACAAGTGTGGGTCAAATGATTGCTTTCTTAAGAAGATGGGTAGGTGGAGCTAGAACAGTTCCAAGTTGAAGCGACTCCGCTATTTCCGGATGCTACTTTTTTTTTAGTTTTCTTTACAGATTGTAGCTTTTTCTTTAATTTCCGGACACAGTCTGTACCTCTTCTTTTTTCTGAGAGTAGACAGAAGTCGATTTTTTTTTTAGTTTTTTTCTTCTAGTATTTTACTTTTATCTTTATTATGATCAACATCAGAATGAATAAAGTAGCAGTATGAAGATGATTTTTGATTGACATTGTGGATGACGTCATAATTTTCATACATATGTCACTGTTTTTTTGGAGAGTTTGATTTAACTGATAAAGAAGAAAAACGTTGTGATTGTTTTTACGATCAAAGTACATTATATATTTTAATATTTAAGTGTTACTGAATAAAATTAAAGTTGCCATCTGTCAATTTAAATGTATTATTGCGATTATTATTAAACTGTACAGAAAATAAGCATTTAAGATTTGTGGGTGGTAGACCTACTCATGGTGGACACAAAGGTGGGGGGAGGAGGAGAGAGGTTGTTAAGGGGAATTGTTAATTTGAGACTAGAGAGGGTTAAACACTTTTGATGATTGAAGGGTGTTGGAGGGAGGCTGGAAATAAAAAGGGGTGTGTTAGTAATTTAAAAAAAAAAGGATGGATGGAGTCTGGATAAAGTTGGGGGATCTCTTTTAAGAGGGTAGGTGGACCATGTGTGTCACCTGTGGCAATGATTCATATTTCTAGGGGAAATTTAAAAAAAGGGAGAGAAGAGTGATATTTTACTTATGAAATTGTAAGTAAATTATAAAAAGCGGACCAATCCATGTGAAATTAATGAAACAAATTATTCAAAAATGGAAAGTAGAATTTGAAGTTTGGCAAAATGTTTTCTTGTGGTGGGGAAAAAAAGGGGGGGGGGGAGGCTGTTGTTGTTGCTCCTAACAAAAAGTACAACGGATTGGAAGTTTGGAGAACTGTTCTTTCTTTTTATGGAGTGAAGATGAATCGCATCCTTTTCTTAATCATCATCTTGGGACTGTCTTTTTTAAAGTTTCAAGTGAATGTTTTTTCCAGACTGGAAGAAGTTCATGAGAGTTTAAACATTACACACGAATACTCAATGTTTTGTGGATGAAGGGCCAACTAAGAAGAGTTAGGGAAGAATCACACGCGCTGAAAAGAATCCCACTGACTTTCACCTTGTAAGGCATTTACCAAAAATGCCATATGAAACGAGCATATTTCCAAAACGTGTTGTAGATGCCAAAATTAAAATGTTTCAGGAGATAGAAAAGAAAAACATTTTCTACTAAACCAATTAAAATAAAGGCATAAAATATTGTAATACAATTTACAGGAAGCTAAGAAATGAAGGAAAGTTATTACACAGAATATTTTTTTAAAAAATTTAAACTTCCCGTCAGTTTCAAAACGTTATAAATGCCAACAAGCAACATATATGCTGGCAAGTTGTTACTAGAGTGACATTGCTGGCATTTGCAACGTGACTATAGTCACTAAGTGACTGGCCAAATTGCTACTCGAATTTTGCTATTGGCTTTTACAACGTTTATGACTTGCCCAGCAATTCTACTTTAGTTTTTTTATCATTAGGAACAGCACTTCAGCATTTTCCTACCAAATGCATGGCGTTTTTACGACTCATTTTCAATTGAAAACATATTTCACCCTTATGTGGCATTTACAACGTTATGGAAGCGCATGTTTCATGTATTTATTTTTTTTATTACTCGCTTTTATTTAACTTCATAATTTTTGTTTGTCCGCCGCCACCTTCTCAAATATTTGAAAATAATCCACACTGCGCGGGGGGGGGGGATCTTCAAAAATATGGCGAACATTCGTCAAAATTTGGCGAACATTCTTCACAAAATTGGCGAACATTCTTCACAAAATTGGCGAACATTCTTCACAAAATTGGCGAACATTCTTCACAAAATTGGCGAACATTCGTCAAAAATTTGCGCGCACATGCGTACATGTTCGTACACATTGCGCACATGCGTGTACCATGTGCATACGCATGTAACAATGAAAGAAAATTGGTTGTTTGATATATGAAAACGTTTAATTTTTTTGTTTTCGTGTTAAAACGAATAAGTTAATCTAAAAAAGCGCCCCGGAAATATTGTTCATGTTTTTCAGTATTGTTTTGATGTGTTCGGAATGTCAGTTAACTTATAAAAGGTTCTGCTATTGGATCTCTTGTTTTTGAATTATGGACGCGGGCACAGTTTAAGAACTGACACTTAAAATAGTTGAAAACTGGTGTTTGTACAGGTGATTTTTTTGTGTGTGTGTGTGTGTTTTATTTCTATTTTAAGTTTTGTCCGTCTAGATTTCTTTTTTCAAAGAAAACGTTTTTATGGCGATTATTTTTGGTGTTTTTTGTCGGGTTTTTGAATCTTTTTTTATCGGTTGTGTCGTGAGACTACTAACAACTTTTGTTGGTTAAATAAGTTTTAACCAACAACAACTGTCTGGAACTGTTTTTGAGAGACCACCTACCGCCAGATATACCAAACAAAAAAGCCTCAGAATAACCACATTAAACATCGGACGTCCTAAACATGGTTTCTTCTGACACACACTTGGGTGTTGAGAAAAAGTTAATAATATTTTGCTTGTCTCAAGAGAGAAAATTAAGTTTTTTTTTTTGAAAATTGCTCTTTTTGGGTGGTCATAATGAAAAGTTAACAATGTTCCTTTTGTTTGCGGTGTAGTAAGGCCAAGGGGGCCGGGAAAAAGGGTAAATTGATGAAAGATTTTCAATTATAAATTATGGATTGGTAGCTGCAGTTATGGTATATTTAAAAAAAAAGTATTACTGAAGAAATGCCATTATTGTCTGTACACACACACAATTGAGAAAGAACGATTTGTGATTGTTGACAGATATTTTGGATGTGTGTGTGTGTCACAATAGTTGGCTCCAAGATCTCTTCGGGGAGGAGGCATTCATTGTCTAGTCCTCTTATTTTTAGATTTTGGGTAATTGATTATAGAATGCACATTTTTTTTTTCTTTTCAGAGATTTTTTAGGACATAAAGTTGTCAATTTAGTAATGGTTTCGAGACATAAACTTACATTTAAAAATAATATCAACTCAAAATGTAAAACTACAAAAGAGAAAATGAAAAAAAAAGGGAAATTTTAACTCAAAAATGCTTTAATTTTTTTTTTAGAACCAATATTGAAGCAAAATGCAAGACATTTGGGTGATTATATGATAAAAGCAGTAAATTATCATGAATGCAATATCAAGCAAATGTTTCTCAATTTGTGGCCCAAGTGCCAATTGTGCAGTAATTAATCATCATTAGAGAAACTGCAATTATGTTTGTTTTTTTCTTATCAAAAAGGCTGATTAGAGGCTATAGATGTCTGATTACTGTTAGTTGTTAACTAAAGTTCTAGCCTCTAACCAGTGTTTTTGATTAAAAACACACATGCCCCATATTGAGAAACATTTACTTGATATTGTTGCATCATAAAAATCCAAGCCCTAATTAATATTTGTGGTAAAAAATGACATTCCTAAGTGTTCACTCCTATTATTTTGTTTGTGAATGTTGTTGTTGATGGTGTCATTGGCATTTAAAAAATGGAAGAATATTTCTAAAGGATTCAATCAGTTTTTAACCTTTTCTAGTGTATTTTTTTGGCATTTTATCATATACTTTTACTGTAGAAATGTGGACCTATATTATGGCTAAAAAAAGGTTTGTTTTCTCTTTTTAAAGTGAGAGAGAGAAAAAAAAAACTTATATTTATAAGAAGATCAACAACACAACAATCACTCGATAGGAGGAATTCGAGAAAAGGACAATTACAAAGCAATCATCATCCCATTGCTCGTTTTTTTCACCATTTAAAACAACAACAAAACGTGAGACTTTTATCGAAGTTTCTTCTCCTTTTCTTCTTCTTCTTATTATAATAAAAGAGGGACTGTTTAAAGAAGGTGGTCTGTTTTGCATTTTTGTGGTCGCGTTTTATCGTCACATTTGAGATAATACGGATTTTATGAGCTTGTTGTTAAACTTGTCAAATATTCTTCTTGTCAATGTACTTGACCCTTCAGCCAGCATTTTGTGGCTGTAATAAAGATAAAAAAAAATCAGCTGCGGATAATCCGCCAAAAAACAAAAAAAAAAACAGGGAAAGTTTGGAAAATCAGAAACGCAGTCAGGTGAAATTTGTCGTTTTATAAAAACAGGTAAAAATTGCATAAAATTTAAAATAATGTTCATTGGCAATTTTCTAAAAATGATTTAAAGTTAAAAAAAAAATGAAATCGTAATTGTACGGAGGCCTTGTTAGTCTCAGTCATCACCATACAGAGAACCATACGTCAGACCACATCCTATGTCGTCTGATGAATGTCAGTTATTATAAAGAGATTGAGGGAGCATTCTTTACAGGCAGTTAGAAATCGGGGAGAACTTCAGTTGGCTCCGCCCTTGTTATGACGAACGGCAACTTCTAATTGGTTGGTTATGTAGTCTGACGTCACATGCTCCGCCCTTTTCAACGTCGAACCACACAACAAACCAATTAGAAGTTGCTGTTCGTCATAACAAGGGCGGAGCCAACTGAAGTTCTTTCCGATTTCTAACTGCCTGTCCTTTCTTTCGATTGGTAGCCACTATTATCTATGCAATGGCCAAAGGGGGGTGGGAGGCGGGCGAACGAGCTGTAGAATCTTCCTTCATAGAGGCTAAGTGGTTGCTGCTCATCGTAAGAATTTTCCAGATTGAGTTTGCGAATGTGTTCACACTAGATTTTGTCCAAGCTTCAAAGCTGAAATCAGTCAACGGTTTCACATTCATCAAACTAACATAAATGCTGTCTGATTTACCTGTATGTAATATGCTGATGAACATTGGCCTTATTGAGCTTCTGTTAAATTGGTGAGATGAATTAAACCCCTGCTGAAAGTGAGGGGAATATGGATTGCTTTGATTTTTTTTTTTGTAAATTGAACCATCCACATTTTTATACAGAGACACAGGAAATGATTTTGAAACCTGAAAAAAAAGGTGACCCCCCCCCCCCCCCCCCCCCTTAGTTAAGCCTACTTTTTTTTTTCTTTCTTGGCATTGTTTTGACGTATATGAATTAACCACAGGTTTAAAATTTCTAGAATGAAAAGTTTCAAAAGAAATAATTGGTTGTGACTCTTTATGGTAGAAAAATGGAGTCAGAGAGAAAGACATTTAAATGTCATGTTATTTATCATGGAGTAATAATAATGATGATGATCTTTCTAAAAAAGAAAGGGGGGAGGAGGCTACTAAAAGGGGGCGCCCCTGTGTTTGTAGCAAAGCCTCAAAGGTATACACACTCGTGTTAAAAAGTACTGTACCAGTATATACTGAAAAGTAGTTGTTGAGGAGTTTGGTTATAAAGTATAAAGATGGCCGCCTAACAAATTGCTATATTTTTGTAAAACACATGTTTTTAACGCGCCTTTTATTTTTTCTTTTAAAAAAAATCCTGTTGAAATTTTTTTATATATTTCTGTCCTCTTTTTTTCATTCATTCTTTTTGTTTTGTCATTTTCTTGTGGACTTGTTTTTAAGAGTTTGAGATTTATTGGCAGAGGATGTGCGGGGGGGGGGGGTTCTTCTAGTTTCTTCCTATCTTCTTCTTTTTTTTAAAAAAAAAAATTCTCTTGTGTCTTTTGTATATTTCTGGCTTTCTTTATTTTTAATTTTTTTAAACAAAAATGTCAGACATACTTAAAAGTGTAAAAATGTATGTCTGTACTCAAGAACACCGCTCTTTTTCTCTCTCTCTCTCTCTCTCATGTGTATTTACATTCAAGTTTTACACTTTTGTTGTTGTTTTTTCGTAGAGGGGTGGGGTTTATTTTTAAAAGGATTACGGTTTTTTTCTTCTTCTCTCTTTTGGGCCTCCGTAATTTGCGCCGTTTATTAGTTGGGGGAAATTTGCGTTAATTTTTCTGTCATATTAGAGATTAGATTACAAGAACCTCCTTCTCCTCTTATTTAACAACACTTTTGTTCGCTCTCTCTATCTCTCTCTCTCTCTATCTCTCTCTCTCGAATTTTTTTTGCTTTTTTGAGCTGGTATACAGATCAGTGGAAGCCTCTTCTACAATTGAGGCTTCCGGTTCTGTTTCCGTAATTACTGTTAAACGATAAAGAGCAATATATATAAAATATATATGCAATGGGTTGTAAGGTTAAGTTTCTTGTCACTCTTAACTGTGTTTTAAATGGTGTTATAACACATTAACATTTAAATATAATAAAACTGCCAAAAAGAAATTTGGTGAAAAGTTTAATTTAACACCCTTTTTCACACGAACCACTTTTAGTGGTTGAGCACAATTGCGAAATATAATCGGGTTTGTCGCCAAAATATCGACAATTTGAGTTGAGTCAGTTGACTGCAGTGGTTTGAAAGTGGGCCTAGTTATTTCAAGTGGACTGCAAAAAAAAGTCGACACTTGTGGTCGGTTTTGGCGACGAGCCGACTGCATTTTGCAGTTGAAAACGACAACCGGTGGTCAGGCTGTTGTTGTCAAATGTATTTTTTTTTTCTGGAAGTCGTCCGGACGTGTTTTCACACGAGCGGCATAACATCTCTACATTTTGCAGTCGAAACTCGACGATCAAAAGTGTTTTGTTGAAAAGGCTCTAACGGTTGGAATTCACAGACCACTTTTTGTAGAAACGTAAAATAAAGTTGAATGTGTTGGGCCGTATAGTTGCAATGTGACTTCATTTTACAGTCGAAAAGTGGTCTGTTTGTCGAGGGCCTTAAAAGACGGTCGAGGAACCGTTAGAAGTTATTGGGAACATCTGTTAAATGATGGGCTTCCGTAGGGTTTTAAGGTTTTTAATTATTTAAAAACTAGAAGGAACAGAAGAGGATGATGGGTGACGTTTTCAGATAGGTTTTCTGGTTTTGTTTAAAATTTTGTTCATTTCTACAAAAGCTTGTTTAGTTTTTATAAAATATTCCGTTTTCGGAACTGCCTGCGATTTGGTTTTGTGGGCCTATAGGCGCAGAAATATCGAACCCACGAGGGGCTGCTGGGCCGTATTTTGAAGGCAAAAAAAACCCCCATGAAAAATGAAGTTTAAAGTCTAAGCAGACTCACATCATCTTGAAATGAATCTCTTATTAAAAGCCCAAAAGTTGTTAATTTCCACCTCCGCCACATACAGAAGGAAAATTGAATGATTGAATGAATTAATGATGACTTTTGGTTTTCCACTAGCATCGTTCTGGCTCATTGTAGATGGATGGATGAATGGAATAAGTATCTTAATATATATTGAAATAACAAAACTTGCAAAGTTTCTTAACCGGAATAGATGAGAAGTTAGGAAGGGAGAAGGAGGAGGAGGAGGAGGTTTGGTCGGTTTACAATTTATTTGAATGCGGTAACGACAAATTTTTTGAACATTGCTTAATGACTCGTAAGTTTTTCACGATAATAATAATAATGATGATGATGATGATGATGGCGTTTTTAGACTTATAATTTGTCATGTGTTTTTTTTAGGGGGGGGAGGGAAGTGGAGGTTAAATTTTTATTTTGAATAAAAATGAGCTAAATTGAGTGGAAAGTGGCTTTTTAGCTTTTTCTATCACTATTTTCTTTTGAATAATGTTTTTTTTAAATATAAAAGTTTTGTCGGACGATTTTTTTTTAATTCTAGGTTTTTATAATTAACTTGGACTAATGATGATGATGATGAGTTGAGAGTAAAAGTAAAGTTTGAAAGTGACACAAAAGAAGTACATTTTGTTTATGGTTGCTTTGTGTGGCTCAAGTATGTTGTTAAAAATGGTTCAGTTTAAATAGCGTGTAATTTGTTTTAACACCCAAAGAACGATGGGAATAGAATTAAAAAACACTTAAAAAAAGAGAAAATACTTGAAGAAGAAAAAAAAGAAAGAAGCTCGTTTTAATTCTGTATAAAGAAAGAAAATATACAACAGAAAAAGAAAAAAAAAATCCCAGTAGTTTGTGTGTTTTTATTTCAAGTAAAACTTCGTTGCAAGAAATTATTTCAAGCCGAATTGTTTTGAAGTATTTTCTCTTTCACTCTCAGTATATTATGAGAAATTGTGCGAAGATCGCAACATTCGTTGGCCGTGTTCAAGGTTCTTAATTAGAGATTTAGAAACAGTTCCGAGAGGAGGAGGAGGAAGGAGCTTCCTACATATTATCGAGGTGTCCTCCGTGCTCCATGTTAGGCCAGCCCTAGACGTAACGTTTAACAGAGAGCAAATTTAACTGAACATGTCTGCTGTCCTATGCCGCGCCGTTCATGTCAAAAATACTCCGAATTGGTGATGTCACTAATTCAAATAGTGATATCAGTAATTCGGAGTATTTGTTGACATGAACGACGTGGCATAGAACAGTAGACACGTGCAGTTAAATGTTAAGTCTAGTACCGGCCTTAAGCTGAGTACAGACGATTGAGTATGGCTTGTCATTCCTGGCTTTTCAATTTTTAAATTGATCGTGTTTGTAGTGGATTTCCGTTCATTCAAAAGACTCGTACCAAACATAAATTAGACTGAAATGGTTTTGAACGTATGTGGCGATTTTTTTTTTTGAGACAATCCGCTATTAACAAGTCAGAATGGATCGTTGATTTTCCTTCCTTCTTCTAGTACAGTATATTATTTATTTTTTATTTTATGTATATATTAAGCCCCGTCTATCCTTCGTTCCGTCAGTAATGCTGTACAAACAATTAAGGACAAAAACCTTGAAGCACGTCGGAATTTATATAAATTTAAATGAATAAATGAACCGCTTCTTTTTTCTCAAGGTCAACTATACTGTATGTTGCACTCTCCCCATCCAAGAACTCCATGCTATTAAATTGGAGAGGGGAAAAGGTTGGAAAGTGTAGGGGAGAGAGAGAGAGAAACGTGGAGGGTGGAAAAAGGGGGAGGGGGTGACTGAAATTGAAATGAAAGGAGTAAAAAAAGGAACAAACGACGCGCATGCGCATACCAGAGTAAATGAAAAGCTCATTTTCTTTTTCAAATATAAAAAGGGGAGAGGATAATAGTAGCAAAATTAAACTAAAATTTATCACGGGCAATTGTGCCCAGCATTAGAATTTTTTTTTTGCTCCGCCCTTTTATGAACGTCATCAATTTCTAATTGGTTAGCATGTCACATGCTCCGCCCTTTTCAATTTCTAATTAGTCTGACGTCATAAAAGGGCGGAGGAAAAGAAATTCTAATGCTGGGCACAATTGCCTGTGAATTTTGCTCCCGTCATCTATGACGGGTAACCCCACTAGTATTTAATATAATTTGATTGTATTAGTTCAGGTGTAACAGTGAGTCCTGACCTAAATCTGCAACTCTGGTTTCCGTAGTATATTTTGAAATTAAAGTTTAAAATGTAGGTCTCCAATTTGCATTGTTGGAGTCGAATTGACGTTAGAGGGTCGGGAGTGGATGGTTGGGTGGGTGGGGGGAGGCTAGGTCGTATGTATGTTCAATATGGCCGTACAATAACAACAGTCTAATAAAATGATAATTATCCTCCACGTGCGCATTATTATAAATTTATAATTGACATTTTGGCTTGTTGTTGTTCCTCATTTTTGGGCTCTTTTTTCGTGTTGTGTGCTGGTGGTCATTGTTTATTAATGATGATGACTGTGGTGGTCATCAATTATACATTCATTTATATATATTTTTTTCAACTATGTGTGTTGCGTGTAAGAGAGAAGAACATTTGACCAGAAATAATACCAAGTAATAATGTATTTTATACAATGTTGGGAGAAAAAAAAAACACACAGAAAGAAACAAGTTTTACATTTTTTCCAATACTTTACTTATTCATTACTAGAGACCTACATTTTGTAACAAATTGAGGCTCAGCATATACCTAACTTATGTATGTAGCTCACAATGTTCATGAGCGCCACCGGACTCGCATAGATCAATGGCTGTGTGATTTTATAATTGTCTTACAGGCCCACAAAGCTCATGCGGGCCACCCTGCCCACGGAAACTCTCAATGTCTAGTAGGCCCACATAATCCAATGGCTGGGGCTTTTTATAAAAACCTTCCATGAGCACAATGTCCATGTGGGCCCGCCTCTGAAACCCAAAATATCAAATCAGGCTCACATAGATCCAGTAGCTGGGCCTTTATAAAAGCCTACTATAGGGCCACAAAGCCTACTATATGCGGTCCACGAGACTCATAAAACTCATAAAAGCCACCAATGGCTGGGTTTTTATAAAAGCCTCCTAGGTCCAACACATGAAACTCACAAGGATCACCGGTTGCCATTGGGTTTTTCTCTAAAAATTGAGGCAACCCAGGCCTAACCCACCACCCACGGACACGTTCAGCCAAAGGATGTTTGTTTGTATAGATGGAGGTGAAGATAGGATAGGAGGTCATGGAATGGAATTTATACATCTGGACTTTTCTCACATCGTTGAAATAAATCTTGGTGGACGTTTGAGGATTTAACGATGACTCTCCTCTATAAAAAGAAATATTGTAGGTGGTGGGGGTTTATAAACCATAAGGTAGACATTTTTAGCTTTTTTTTTTTTGTTGGTAACTTTTGTTTCGGCCAACTTTCAACGTCAAGAAAAGGTCGATAAAGTTCCTGGTTATTTGTTCTGCTGCGTTTTAGCGACAACTTTAAGAAAAAAACTTCAAAGTTTATTTTAAATACTAGAAGAGTAAATGAATCCATGAACAAGAATATTTTCATGCTGCAATTTTTTTTAAAAAATGTTTTGGACTTGAAATTGAAGACGGATTTTTTTCGACTTTTATTAGCCCAATTTAAAGTGAAAAACGAAAATGGCGAATTAAAAGATGTGAATATGAAATATCGTTTTTAAAATTTTGAGTTAATTTACTCTTGAAGTTTCTAAGGCTTGTCGCAGACTACGTCGGAACGGTCGGAGTGGGAACGAATCGGAATATTTTGATACCAAGCATTTCATTTGGAGGTTGCCGCATTCGATCCGACGTGGCGGTTCCGATCCGATCTAAGCTAGTGTGCGGGGAGGGGCTCTATTGAAATGCTTTTTATCCAAATACTTCTATTCGGTCCGTTCCGATCTAAGCTATAGTGTGCGACAAGCCTAAAGGCCAAATCACTTTCAGTTTCTTCATGCGGTTTCTGAAGATACATTTTGAAAAATAGCAACACGAAGAAAAATAATATACTTTCATTTATTATTCTAGTTTCTAATGTGACGTGTCCACCACTGTTCGTGGAAAAAGTGACACGTGCTGCTCTGTTTGGTTGGTGTGTTTAATCTTTGAACGGCGCCGAGGAAACGAAAACGAAGTCCAATCTAATCTTTTATTTTTTCCTCACCTTTTCATAAATAGTTAAATGCAACACTTTAATACACACGATATATAGGCCTACAGTATATGTAATCCTACATTGGGAATTAGATGAAAACTAATGGAATACGAAATGAGGTTTTTCTTCAGCCAACGGTTTTCTTATATTTTTCTACTTGTTGTTGTTGTTTTTATTAACAACAAATGTGTTTTTTGAGGGTGAGGTCAAAGGGCAAATATGCCTCGCCTCTTTTGTTTGTTTTTTCTCTTTTAATTGAACATTCCTGAAGCTGCGTGTTTATTGAACACACTTTTTGTTTTGTTGATTTCTTAATAATAATGGCAGCATGATGATGATGATGATGATGATGAGGAGGAGGAGGAGGAGGATGTCTTCCCCCTCCCCCAATTGGTACCCATCAGGATGAGAGAGTTCCGTTTATTGTCAATAGATTTTGGCTCCCAACTGAATTACTTTTGACCTCATCTTCTCTTTTCTTTTCTTCTTGTCTTGTTTGTTCTACTTTTTTGTGTGTTTGTTCAATCTGAACATGTGCAAATTGTGGGTGTATTTGGGTTATGTTGAAATACACTGGAGATTTTCTCAGTTCAGCTTCTTCTTGTTCTCATTGGGTATCTCAAACAATCGTAATGGAATGGAAAAGTCAGTCCATGGACTTAAAGAAGTTATGTGGGATGGAAGGAGCGAGGGGAGAAGGCCTCATAGTTGATGTATTTTTCTTAAGGTGGCTGGATAGATAGATATTTATTTTGTTTGTGGCTTCCTCCACCTCTCCCCCTTTCCGAATGGTGCCACTACAGTACCTAATGGTGTGTAAGGTCCATGGATGTTTTTGACAAATTTGGACGCAAAACGTCAAGCGAACGGGTTTTTTATGAAAAAGTTTGAATTTTTTTCAAAACTAGAATGGTAAACGGGTATGTTAAATGTTTTTTTTTATCGTAAATATCTTAAGAAGTAAACATTTTTTTAGTTCAGTTTTTAGGTTTTTTCATTGAAATTTCATGAAAAAGTATTTTCGGCTTTTCAAACCGTCATAAAAAGTTTATTTTGAAATCGAAAAAACTTTTAACATTGTCACCAACTAACTATTCTAGTTTCTAAAACACTTTTTTTTGTAATGTTTCTGCTGAAAAACATTCGTTTGTAAAATATTAAAATTTTCTCAAAACCGCAGTTGTTTGAAGAGATCTCCTATAGAACATAATTGCCACAGTAGTGGCGCCATCCGGCGGGACAAAAACTTAAATAAATATTTATTCAGTCACCTTAAAGTGTAAAGGACTCTCGTACTCTGGTTATATTCTACCTTTCAGGTGCAAAACGAAGATTGAAAATGGTTTAGAAACTAGAAGGGTAGCTCAATCACTTGAGGATATTTTCATGTTGATATTTTTCAAAATAAACTTTTTATAAAAAGCGTATTTTGAAAGATATCACCATGAAAATACTTTTAAAGTGACACAGAGCTGCGCTTCTAGTTTATAAAACACTTTCAATTTCTTCAGTGTTACTTTAGAAAGACAAGAATAATCAAGAGTTTGAAACTCAGCTGTTCGTAAACAATCTTAACCTACATTAACCTCGTGGTCTGAACCAGGTCTAAGAAAGAGAGCTAAGTGAATTGGTAATGATTTTGCAAATAAAGATTGAGAGGATTCATGCTTCATTGAGTGTTCTGAAGAACAAAAAAAAGGAGGGAGATGATAACGTTGGAATTACTGATTTTTTTTAAATAAAAAGTGGGATTAAAATTATTTTTTTTTTGTTGTCTTCCGTTTTAGGAATTCCAGAGATCAAAGCAGAAAAAGAGAGTGAAGTGCGAGTTCGAGTGGGCCACGATGTAAAACTGGGCTGTCCAGTAGAATCGACACCTTCACTGATTGTCGAGTGGTACAAGGATGGACATCCGGTGGACAGAATGTTGGACAATGTGAAACCGCAACGAAAGAGTTTACTCATTACGAATGCAACCGGAGAGAATCAGGGCAACTATGTTTGTAAAGCCGTCAATGGTTTTGGTTCGGCCGAAGTCAGTATCTACCTTTTTGTCCGAGGTTTGTTTTGTTTGTCTCTTCTTCTTAATCCCCTTGTTGTTTGTGATTGACACTTTGGGGTGTGGGTTTTTTGAGTTGTCATTGCGAAAGGTGAACCACAAACTTAAAAGAAGAAGAAAATACAGAATAATTGTTGTAGGGATTTTCAACATTTTTTTTTTTTTTTTGCATTCTCATCTGATGTTAAACATTGATAATAAATGATAATAAAAAAAAAGGTAAAAGAAACAACGAGAAACAAAAAAATTCAACCCCAGTTTGAGGTAAGAAGAAGAAGGCGGCGGCGGCAATTTGAGAAGCGACAATTTAACGAGCTCAAATTAACACAAACACACAAGGGTTGGGTAACAATTCGGTTTAGCATTTTTTTTTTGTTGTTGTTGTTGAAATAATTCTGTTGTGTGTCTTTAAAAAAAAACGTATATAAATCAGGTACAGATTGGGAATTTTAAAATGGTAAAAGAACGTCTCAATTGGTTGCAATTTGTTTGAAATTAGAGAATCATAGAAATAATTTTTAAAAAAAAACATGCTACAATTCCTAATAAAGGTCTTATTATTAAATTATGACAAATTATGGTGAAGCGGCGTAGCATTGAAACTTGTTACACGGCGATAGAAGTGTCGACGTTATGTTTCTTCTACGCAGGCTCTGCACTCCTAATGTAAACGAGATCGCACATCATAAGACAATTAAAAAATGAAATGGTGTGGAGCCTGCATGCGTAGGAGGCAGAGCCGTAACTAAGGCATCTGCGTCGGGCGCGCAAAGCTCAGGTCGGCGCAAGTTTTATTGTTGCCGTACATGACGCAAAATGAGCTATAGTTACGATTCTGCTAGGAGGACATGATATTACGCAGACACTTCTATTTGGATAATAAAGAAACGTTCAGTGTTACACTAAAGCTGTGGTTTCTCCAGCTCTTCTTTTTTGCTCATGGAAGTGTTATTTTTTGCCTGAAAAAAATGACGGCACACCTAGTCCGACTCTTAGTACACTACTAGTAACACTAGTGGGACACAGAAACACCTTTAGGAACCACTTCATTTAGTGCATAGGGTAGCTATGTGTAATAGGAAGGTTTCCTTAATTATGCGTTTTTTCTAATAAAGTTAGAATTTAATTGAAATTATATTAACACGTTCGATATACGTAACATTTAAAATGTTGTGACACACTTAGCAAAACTCACGGCATACCCTTTGAGGAATAACTGCACTAAAGTGAGGTTGTCAAACCTTTTTTTTGTTGACAAAAGTAGAGTAAAATTAACAATTTGTGCAATGTTAAACTGGTGTGCGACATGACACTAACGGGCATTTTTTGCATGGATGTGTGTGTGG